>BPLS01031840.1:3709-41328 GCA_019656275.1 Rhododendron kiyosumense | reverse complement strand
TCACATCTACAAATTCATTCAAGCCGTGATTGATATTCCCTTGGGTACGATACCCGAACTTCCAGATTATTATGCTTCTATCGACATATTAGCCCTATGCTTGGGGAGTTCCCATATACACACACACACATCGAGTGGAAGAACCACCAACCACTCACGATATTAGGTTAGAAACTTACTTGCGTAGCAATTACTTGTCTGATGTTTATGAAATCAACTGTTGAAGGTTTGAAGCCTACATAAACTAGGAATCATCCAACCACTTTGGTATTCACCCATGAGCAAATGAAGAACTTCAATCTCATTTTGTCGAACAATGGTGGATAGTGTAGCCCTAATGATGATTGATTGACGAGATCAGTGAAGATTGAACGAGAACCTCATTGTACTCTCTTTGGAAATATCGAAATGTTTACTAATGGAAAGGGAAATGAGGCAAATAGTGAGTGCATATCATAAGAGCATTTGTGTCTTTGCATCCCCAAAGTTAATGCCATTTACCTAAAGTTGATGGCAAGGGGGAATCCGGAGAATACTTTCAAAAGTAAAGGAGGGTAGTGTATTTTCAAAAACCTCAGGGGAGGTTTCGGTATTTGTAAGAAACCTTAGGGGAGGTGAGTGAAATTTTAGCCATTTAGAAATGATGAAATGAGCTCATCTTTCAGTGTCGATCTTAGTTTGGATGTTACAAAGTGTATGCTAGCTGTTTGGTCAAGATTAGGGTTACCGGAACCTATTTTCTGACTGTCAACCGAAGATGAGATTGTTCTTCTCTAGAGATGGCATGCCTTATGGCAAGCCTATGCACCTGCAGATGTTTTAGGATACTCATCAAATTAAATGACCATTTGACGTCCTGTGAGAAAAACCTTGTCCATTTAATGTCATTTTATGCTTATTGGGAGCTGCGCACTCCTCTTCAATATTACCAACATCAGCATGCTGAGGGCTGTTGTTCTTGTCTTGTGGGAGTAGTAAAATAATAGATGGGGCAAAATCCATTGTTTACACTTGTTCTTTGATCTTCATATTCTCAGCCCTCAATTACAAAACATGCTTTCCACTAACCAATACTTATTAATGGTCCTTTTGACAACCAATAAACCTCCTTGAAGGGTTGCCATCAGTTCATGAGATTGTCAACACTACAATGTCCCCATTTGCATAATTGTCCTCTTCTTGTGGTAGAGTTAATGTTTGAGGAAGCTGTGTCCATGACAACAAAGGCTTCTATTTGGGTTGTAGGCCTTTTAGAAGAGGGTGGTCGGTTTTAAAGGAAAGGGTGTTAACAAAACCTGATGGCTTTTTCGATTTACGAGGAAATGTTTAAGGTGTGGGGGATTTTGTGGGGAAACGATGTGATGCCAAATGGGGGGAAAGAGCGGACAAGTAGGTGCCTAGTGGAAGGAGGGTCTTCCACGTGAGCAAATTTCGTTAGGGATATGACGGTAAGGACCGAAACAAAAATTATAAGGACGGAATTGAAATACAAAATTCAATAAGGACCAAAATGATACATAATTTTTAGGGACCATTTATGCAGTTAAGCCTAAATAGAAATTCTCCGCTCTTGACCATCTCCTCGAGTAGCACTGGACAAAGACAACCCGATGGTTCTCTTTTTCTGACTATGGGTACATCATTGGTGCACACAAAATACACACAGAAATTGTGTGGGATGCACCTTGGACTCTTTCAATTTGTTTAAGATACTGTATGTTTTAAGAATTCATGTACAAAATTAGTTCAGTCAGAGGATAAGAGCTTAGTCATTTTTTTGACAGAAAAATTAAGCGGATAATTGATCAAGACCTTACCGATATATGAATGAATTGATTTTTTAAAGGGATCCTAAACGAAATATTCCAAACAACTTGAGCGGCTTCAATCATTTTGTGAAATTCCAAGATAGGTCATACACAATGTGATGTGAATTTGGTGTACACCAAATTGGATACTTTATTTTTCTTTGTTGTGATCGTCAACAGAACCCAATTGTTGTCCATTAAACTTGTTTTCTTTTCAATAATTTTATTTTGACGTATACGTCAGTAGAACTTGACTTCCATCGTTACAGTTTCTTTATATTGTCCATTTATACAAGACAAGAAAAGCCTTGCCAATCAATGTAACTTCAAATACGGTGGTCATTAACAAATACGGTTGGTCATTTAATTTTTTCTTGAAAGAATTTAGAGAATTCTATAAATTTATCGGTTAAAATAACAATATAACATCTCAGTAGAGCTCAATGGAACATTACGGCATCTCCAGCCTTCCCATTTTTTTTTTATTCTTAAAACTCAAAATATGAGTAAAAGTCCCGTAAAACCCCCCTTGACTCAACCTATGCCAAATTACTTAAATTAGGTCTACTTACATTTCGTTAAAAAAAATTGTACTCTAAATTTACAAGGCTATTTTTTTTCTTATCCTAAATATACAATTATGTTGTTTAATAAAATTGAGATTAAATTCTTTCCGAATGAGGTGGGATCCTACCGAACGTTTACCGCAGTAATCTGAACAATTCAGCCCGTAGGATCCAGAAAATAATATCTCCATGTAAAAAAATAGTTTGATCATCAATAGCTATATTAAAAATTAAATTCTGATTTTATAAAATAGTAGATAATAGCTAGTTTAACTTAAAAACTAGTAATAGAATCAACAACTTTTTTTTTTTATATCTTTCCGGACCGAATACATTCTCTGTCATAACATTTTCACTCAACTTTGTGGTTGTCTATCAGAGTACTTTATATATATAAAAGAAGCTTTTACGGGCTGGAGATTCTCCTGGGCCTCACGGACATCCCCTGTCCCTGTCCTTTCTCAAACGCGTCGTTTCCGCTTTGCCCCAAAAGGACTTTCCCGTAATTTCACATTGCACGAGCCGTACAGTTCTCATTTAAACCCTCCAACTTCGGGTCCGTGTTTGTTGCGTAGGAAAATCCCGCCAGCCTTCTCTCTCTCTCTCTCTCTCTCTCTCTCTCCTTCTCCCCGCCCCAACTTTCCCAACCCATATACACACCTACGCACGAAAAAGATGCGCCTCAGATCTCCAGACTCAACTTGGGACGCAAGATGCTCCAGACTTTCGCGTGCCAAATCCCTGCACTGATCTCCTTCCAAGGGTTTTAATTTCTTTTCCGTTTCTTCTCAAATTCGCTTCCAAAGGTTCCTACCTCCTCTCTCTCTCTCTCTCTCTCTCTCTCTCCATTATATATATATATATATATAATTGTATTGACTCGGAAGTCTAGCGGCGACAAAGGATGAATATCCTTTTAGTTTTGGAACTTTAGATCTGTCGATACCGTAGCTCAATTGGAATTGAATTACCTGTTTTCTAATGCATTTGTGTGAATTATAATTTTTCTCTTATAACTACGGTCATTTTTGCGAATTTCTCGAATTAGAGAATCGTGCCTGCTTTGCGATTGACAGCGGGAAAAATATGGAGAAGGAACAGAGGATAGTATTGTCCAATGCGTTGGTTGTCCATTAGGTTTGGTGTTTAGGGAATTTATCCATTCTAATTAATAATTATTTGTATCAGCAGTGAGCAGAGGTTGAAGTCTCAGAATGAGTTTTTGTTTTATTTTTTTATTTTTTTGGCTTCTTAATTAGAATGGGGGATCCTTTTTTAACAATCTGTTTGGAAGTACCCATGAACCCATTGATAAAGAGTGGGCCCTACTAATTAAAAGAATTTAATGGGTACAACACAAAATAGGCCAATTCAACAGCTTTTTGTTCGACATCGAATTGACAAATAAATGTCCGATACCAAGTTGATCAGTTAATTCATGTCGAATTTTGAATCCAAAATTTTGCGGGATTGAATACTCTCTTAGATATTTTCCCATAGGATTGAATATTCGGTTAGATATTTTATGAGTGGCTGGAAGGAAGGACCGACTGGCACAAGTGGTGGCGACTGACACCATATGATTTAGAAAAAGAAAAGGCCTTGTACTATATAGGCCTGCCACACCTAGATAAAATTAGGGGTTCGTACCTGGAAAATAGCCGCTCCTTTTTTCAGTCTTCATTTGGTGTTTGGTGGTTATACCTTGCCTCTGTTCATTTGTGTAGAACAAATTACTTGCGCCAGCTCTTAAGGTTCTTAAATTTTAGTCCACTTCTTTGTACTTGTTTTATATTTTCACATGTTCAGTCCAGTTTCTTTTCCACTTTTATTGGATTATTTCTTTTGTTTTTCATGGAATGATGATGATGTCTTCTGTTGTTCAGGTTTTGTCTACAAAATCCTTTTTTCTCTTTTGATGTTTAACATCATAGGCCTGGGAAGGAATAGAGATTGTGAGAAACAGGGTGTACAATGATTGACTTAAGTGTTCCACTTTTAAGTTTACTGATGAGCTCAGATGCTTACGGTCCATCTGTTTTTGGATGGTTGGTCACTGGGTCATTTGGACTTCTCGCCGTTATTTATGCATTCCTCAAATGGCAGAGAAAGACATCTCTTAATTGGGTTAAAGCTGCTGCAAGAGCAAAGAAGAAAGCCAGGAAGAAGCTAAAAGTTCCTTTATCACATCATACATGGATGGAAGATTCTGCTTGTGGTGGGCAGCCATCTACTTGCTGTGTGTGCCTAACTTCTCTGGTGTCTCCACAAACCCTGGGTGCAAAAGCAGCATTCCATAGCCCTGTCCACCGGTGCTCTGTTTGTGGTGTTGCAGCTCATTTTCGGTGTTTCCAGTTTGCCGCAAAGGATTGCAAGTGTATAGCACAAGTTGGTTATAGCCATGTGCAACACCACTGGTCTGAAAGATGGATGACAATGGATGAGAACCCTGAGATGTCTGCTTTCTGTTTTTACTGTGATGAACCTTGTGGAATTCCTTTTCTCGATGGTTCTCCGGCATGGCATTGCTTATGGTGTCAGCGTGTTATACACGTCAGATGTCATGCAAAAATGTGTGAAGAGTCTGGTGATGCTTGTGATCTCGGTGTTCTTAGAAGAGTCGTCCTTTCCCCCATCTGTGTGAAAGAAATTGAAGCTGAATCAGCTGGAGGCGGGATCCTAAGCTCTATTACTGAAAATATTATTGTTCATGGGCAAATTCGAAGAAGGCGCCATCGAAACAAACATGGAAATGGCCGTGCTGTTAATGGAAAATTACAGTATTATTCAGTTGCCAGGACAGCGCTGCATTATGTGTTCAGTGGGTGTTTAAAAAAGCTAATCAGTGAGAAGGACTGTGACCGGCTCTTGAAGGATGGTGGAGTAATTAGTAAGAAGGGCAATCAGAATGGGGTAATGTATAAAAAGAGTGAAATTGCTGTCTGTGGTCAATCTAAAAGGTATACAATTATGGACTTGCCACATGACGCCAGACCTCTTCTTGTCTTCATTAATACCAAGAGTGGAGCTCAAAATGGGCCTTCCCTTCGGAGGAGATTGAACATGCTATTGAATCCTGTGCAGGTAGTCTTCAATCACTTTACTCACAAATATCAGTCTTATAGCCTATATTTTACAAATGCCTGAAAAACTTCCATGATCTACCCTCCTTGAAATTATGAGAACAATTTAAAAAGAAGACAAAGTTTGATTGTTTGATGTATCGTGGTTTACTTGTGTTTCTTTGAAGATGTTGTAAACAGAGTAGAGATAACAACATTGCCTGACCTATAACAGTCTGTCTTGTGCTCCAGTTTCGTAATTGTATCGACAAACTTGCAGTTTTCTGTTCTGCAGTGGTATATTGGAACGCCTATTATCCATTTTACATTGAAGAGCAGAGACTGATGAGTGATGGCTCACATGTGACACTTATGTTTAATGACCAATGGCAAACATTTTTATCTATTTAATATTCAAAACAATGGTGACAACTGTTTCCAATCTATTCAGCTAGTGTTTCCTAGCAAATACAGATCAACTGTTTCAAAGTGAAATCTTTCACGTTTTAACTGTTATTGCCCTTGCTCAAGTCATATATGCCAGGAGTGTGATTTGTTTTATAAATTCCTTCCTTTCCATCTATCTTTTAGATGTTTGGATTTTTAGATAACGATAGGAATGAGAAGTGTTTAACACGGGAACGCTCCTCTAAGTGGTTCCGTAGGTAAAGCGACTCTCAGATGAATTTTAAATGGGTGGAAAGTCAACTGCTGTTTGGTTTCCCTGGAACACATTTTCTCTCAATCTAGTGTGTCCTAATTTTTGGTCTTTATTTATGAACGGATGAAGGTTGTTGCTGATGTTACTATAATTATTTTCAGAAAAAGGTGCTGCCCTTGTCTGTTTTAACCAATTCAGAATGTGTGATGGCTTAATCATTCTTGTCTTGAGCGGCATGGAGTTTCAATTTTACTCCGCAATTTCATATTTTCTCTGAGAATCCTCAGGGAGATGCATATGAGGACTATTGATCAGTAACATCAGTTGCTAATCAAATAACGAAAATTAAATGTGAGGTTAATATTAATCATTGCTGTTGTATTGGCTTTCATTTATATGTTTGCAATGAAGAAAGAAGCTTGTGAGATTTCCTTTATGTCATATGAACTGAACTTTTAGCTGCATACCCTACTGATAGTAAATGTATGGGACTTTGGGTAGAGGTTAGAGGCCTTCATATGAATATTGCATGGAGCAGATTTTACGTTACTTGTGGATCAACATGGATCTGATCTTGCTTGGTTCATAACAAAAATTCCTTTTGTAAGTTGCGAAACTCAATTTGCCGTGAGTCACTTCAAGAAGCACAACAATGTTCATATCTTCATGGTGTTCCACACAAGGCACCATTGATTGTGCTTAGTGCTTTAATTTACCTAGAAAAGATGATGATCTTCTTTCTGTTGTGAATTTTTCATTGCCGATGTGAATTTATGAATCTTTATAGGCAAACAAAAAATTATCTTATCGAGTTTTTGTTTAATCTGATCTGTGATCACAATGAACCACATGGCATAACTTGCATGGTTATTGCAACTTTTGTCTTTTTATGAGTTTCGTTAGATTGTTTCTCTGAGGGATAGTTGGCAAATATTTCTTTTCCCTTTTTTACTTGAACTATCTCTGCATATAATTGCACACATATCTTTTGTGTGTGCAAGGTCAATAACATTTTGTGTGTTGTAGCTAAGTTCTGCTATTTCTGGCTGCAGGTTTTTGAACTCAGTTCTTCCCATGGACCTGAGGACGGTTTAGAGATGTTTAGTAACGTTCAATATTTTAGGGTTTTGGTTTGTGGTGGAGATGGTACTGTTGCATGGGTCCTTGATGCTATTGAAAGGCACAATTTCGAGTCACCACCACCTGTTGCAGTACTCCCTCTAGGGACAGGAAATGATTTGTCAAGGGTTTTGCAATGGGGAGGAGGGTTCTCAACAGTTGAAGGACAAGGAGGCTTGAGCGCTTTCGTACATGATATCAATCATGCAGCAGTTACAATGCTAGATCGCTGGAAAGTTGATATTCGGGAAGAAAACTCAGATAGTGATCCAAGTAAATTGCAGTCGAAATTCATGATGAACTATCTAGGTATGTTATCTTCTTGGTATCTAGCTAAATTCCTTATGAAATGTGTTTCTTGATCTGCTTAACCATGGCAAGTTTCCCTTTGACAGGGATTGGATGCGATGCAAAAGTTGCATATGAATTTCATGTGACTCGGGAAGAAAACCCTGACAAGTTCTACAGTCAGGTAGCGACTCTTCTTTTTGCCAACCTATTCTTAATTTTTTGTTAAAGTGAAACAGTTGATATCATGCTTCTCTCTTGCTAGTAAATTGGCGACATGCTAGTACACTTTTGAGTTTGAAAAAGGGATTTTGATAATTCTATGACAAGTATTTTGTTGAGATTAATAGGTACCCATTCAACATGGTTAATGGGTTGAAAATGCATACATGTTAATTTAATAAATCCTTTAGATGGCCATCACTTGTTAGTTGTTTTTAATGGTGTTTTTGAACTTGAATATTGCTTACTCTTTGGTGCCTAATCTTTTTATTGGCCTGGAAATAAGTAAAGTTGTTTCATAGCACTTGATTGGTAATTTCTTTTGGATTGCTTGCTCCCTTATTTTGTGCTCACTATTTTAGTATTTGCTGGCTGAAATCTAAGACAGTTTGTAAACAAACTGCGATATGCAAAAGAAGGTGCTAGGGACATAATGGACAGAACTTGTGCTAACTTACCCTGGCAAGTTTGGCTCGAAGTTGATGGGAAAGACGTCCTGATTCCAAAGGTACTGCAACTCAGATAAACTAAGGTCTTCAAATAGTTGCTTTTTTTTGTTATTTTGTTGATCAAATAGTTACTGTTATTATTCCATATTTCTGATGTTCTTCTGCTTACTCCTTTTCTCCAGGATGCTGAGGGTTTGATTGTGCTCAATATAGGCAGCTATATGGGTGGGGTTGATCTTTGGCAAAATGATTACGAGCATGATGATGATTTCAATCTTCAGTCCATGCATGACAAACTCCTTGAGGTTGTATGCATTTCTGGAGCATGGCACCTTGGCAAACTCCAGGTGTGAAAATTTTCTCTTATACTGGCTCTTCTATAATTTATAGACATGTCTCAATATTTGGCTATGTCTTTCCTTCTGCTAAGATTCTTCAGATCACTGTGCTGCTTTAAATTAGTGCTGTCAATCATATCTTGTATTCTGCATTCTGTTTTTATTTTTTTTCTGCTTCTTCTTTCAAATGACTGTTTTGTTTTGTTTTGGAAGTATTTTTGAATTGCTCGTTTCCTTTCCCGTTGAACTCATTTAAGTATTTTAGGAGATTTGTACAAATGTTTGCAAATGTGAACAAGTGTAAGATGGTACTCCATCTATCCCATATTGCTGGTCCATTTTTTCCTTTTGGGATATCTTCAAAATATTGGTTCTTTTCGAAATTCAAACAAAAAGGCATATAGATTAACACAAACTAAGTCTCCGAAATAAGGGTCATTGTTAGAAATCCAATCAAACTTTCTAAGGAGACGTGAGTGGACCATCAATATGGGACAAAAGGAGTATAAAACTGTAGTTCATATTTTTCTCCTAGTTCTAGGCATGGACAATATCGCTTAGACTCTTAGTTAAGTCAACTTTCCCCCCCATGTTTTTTGTGTTTTTGTTCCAATTTGTACGTTGTGCGAGAGATAGAAAGTAGGGTCAATACTGTTGCGCAGTGAGGCCACCAACGATCATTGATGGCCTTGAGAATAAACAAACCAGAACCCTATGAAACTAATATGGAGAAATCAAATCACATATAATTGTGTAAGGGAGGCCAAGATGCTTGGTTTGGCATAAACCTATGTCCACAGGTAAACAGATGAGAAGGATTCCACTAATGCTAAGAGAGCAATGCTCCAAAGAGGAAATTGATTTCGTTGCACTCTTAAGTCCTTAACGAAGGAAACATCTAAAAAAAACTTTTTGGAAATCCAAAACAAAGTACAAGTCGGTCCAGTTAGTCTAAACCAATACAATTGTTCTCCATGTTAGAGTTGAGCCCGGTCTTCATGGGTTGAGCTTGAGATAAATGGAATAGAAGTTCAAATTTCTTGTTGAGCTGAGCCTAGGCTTAGATGGCTCGAGTGCGGACTAAACTGATTTGAGGCCAAAACAGAGCTACATTTTACAAATTCAATTTTTGGCAAGATTACCTGCTTCTCCAATCCAAATGCATAGATTTTTCAGATTTTCCCAGTGTTGAAATTGATCCAAAAGTACTAGAAATTACTCTTACCCAACCAACACAAAAAACATTGATTATAACGTGATTCAAAGCTTCCTTGTTTCTTTTTTTGGTTATAATAATCCTTAAGCAACATCTACCAGGATTCATCTTTTCTATTTGGTGATGTAATGATTGAATTTGTAGCTACACTGCAAATGTATGGCATGTGTTTTGCACAACATTCAAATATAACATATTGTATGGATGCATACAACTATGCTTTATGGATGAATATGTACTTGTAAATCCAGTTGCTTATTTTCCCCTACTCGTCATGTAAAACAAATGAGTAATGTTTCACTTGGTTTAAGTAATATTTGCTCGGAAAAAGGTTGTTTTTCATTTCTCTGAAAGATGTCTTATTCACGTATGGATATTTATTTGTATAAAATTGTGGCCAATAAACTGTTTTTAGGTTGGACTTTCACAAGCAAGGAGGCTAGCCCAAGGAAGAGCTATTCGAATTCATTTGTCCAATTCTTTTCCAGTTCAAATTGACGGGGAGCCTTTTATCCAGAAACCAGGTTGTTTGGAGATAACACATCATGGGCAGGTATCTCTCAAGTTTTTAGTTTGATATGATAGAATCATGATCTGTAGGAGAATTTACCTAGTAATAATTCTATCCACATATGCTGTATGTGGACTACATTGGATTAGTGAAGAAACTAGGTAACTTATCCTAAAATTGGGGAAATCACCACGAACAACCAAATTTTACCCCCGTCATAATTTAAACCATGAGTTTTGATTTCTTTCAATTAGAACCATGAGTTTTTATTTTGGTCAACTTAAACCCTGGTCTTTCAAATTGATGAGATGATCTAAACCATTCTTCCTTCTCTTTTGTCCCCCATCAGCCAATATCATCACACCACTGGTCACCGGCATAAACAACCCCACCTCTACAGCTTCTCCTAACTCGTAGGAGCCTCCCGTATCTTTCCTCCACCATCACCTATCAATGATGCAATGTGGTTACACGATAGTGTTGTTCGACTTGTTTACTACTATCTGAACGTATATTGGCAGGATTAAAAGAACTACTGGCCAATATTTTTGGTTTCTCAATTCTCATTAACAACTGTTCAGATTAATGATGTATTGGGGGGCCGGAATTTGACAAAAAAAAATTATCTAGTGATACCAAGATGGTATTTTGAAGTTCGGTGCTCATTTTTTGAAGTATAATCGCGAGAGAAAATATATTACTCCCTTCATCTGAATTTGTTTGTCCAATTTTGAGATTCCCACTTATTTATATCACAAAATGATTACCATCTAAAAGCTTTGAGTTTCCAAGAATGTCCTTTACTTTTTTGGCATTAAGGCTCCGTTTGTTTCGATGTAAAATGTTTTACGATGTAAAATGTTTTACGATGTAAAATGTTTTACAATGTAAAATAATTTCCATGTAAAATATTTTTTCAGAAAATAAATTTCAAACTTTTATTTTTCGGTGTTTGGTTGGCACTTGAAATATTTTCAGAAATCAACAAAATAGTGTAGAGTGAGGGAGCTTAAACGGTGGAGAGATATGAGATTATTGGAATTGAACGTGGGTTAGGACTGACGATTGAGGAAATTGAGCAATGAGAATTATAGTAGAAGGCAGTGAGTTTATTTTGGAAAATAACTTACGGAAGATACAAGGGTAAGTCTTTTTAATCAAATTGATGGAAAATGTTTTACATGTAAAATGTTTTCCTCATTTTTTACACAACCAAACACCAAAAAATAGGTAAAACATTTTACCGGAAAATATTTTACGTCCAAACAAATGGAGCCTAAATGACAAGGCACTTTCTCCAATGCATAATTTCTTTAAAAGAGAGGGCATTATGAGAATTTTTAGAAGTCAATTTAGAATTAGACAAACATTTTGGGACATGTAAGAGTCAAAAAAGAGAAACAAAATGAGACGGATGGAGTAGAAAGGAAAACTAAATTTACACATGAAAATAGAACCAATTTCATTGACTCTGAAAAAATATCACTAAATGACAGTTGAATTGTACTATTGCATGTCAACCTTTTCTTTTTTGATCGAGATTGCATGTCAACTTAGAATATGTATGTTGGTCTTTTCATAATTTGTTATGTAGTATTGTCTTATTTGAGACCCATTGTGTTTGATTGGACATTAAACAGTTTGGATCCAATGAGGGATCTCGCATGGGGCTACTGTGCAGGACTCCCCTTTCCCGATCGAATTGCGACGATCCGAGCCGCTCAAAGTGATCAGAACGTGATTTTAAGGGTACCCATGAGAAATCAGAAAAAAAATGATCGGGAAAGACTTGATCCGAACAGTTTTTTATTGAACGGTTAAGTAAAAAACTGCTCGGATTAAGCCCTTCCCGATCATTTTTTTCGCTGATTTCTCGCGGGTACCCTTACAATCATGTTCTGCACACTTTGAGCGGCTCGGATCGTCGCAATTCGATCGGGAAAGGGGAGTCCCGCACCATAAGGCCGTAAGGGATCCCTTATGGGATCCGGACTGGGACATTAAAATCTATACTAGCTATAATATTTATATGTAGGAGTAGGACTAGTAGATAGAATGAATATGTGGACTACGAACCACCATAAAAGCAAATAAAAATTTATTGGATAAATGCTTCAAGATAGGTTCTACAAATTATTATTTGAAGGAACCTATTTATATGGGGTATCTAACCTGATCATTCAAAACAATTTTTTTTTTTCCCTTTTTGGTGTGTGTGTGGGGGAGCAGGGTCACCCCGATTATTCAAAACAATTTTTTTTCCCCCCTTTTTGGTGTGTGTGGGGGAGCAGGGTCACCCCACCACAATGCCTACCTCCGGCCCCGCTAATACCAATATGTGCTGCGTTGACATAATTGTATGGCTTGGTTAGGAGTAGTTGACATCATCGTGCGAAGAGTTTGCAAAAGTACATGACTCGTTTGCATTAAGTTTTTGGAAAATTTTCAATCAAATGCCTCCAATTTGACTAAATGGTGTTAAATATTCAAGTAGATGCTTTGATCTATCTTGCAAATGCATCTTGGAATTCCACTTAGGTTGGAGGTTAATAAAGCTTTGATTGGAGGCTTTTTTAAAGCATCCATCTTAAAATCGATTGGCAAAGAGTGGAGAGACTGGCTCAATACTAGTTTTCCCAATGTAGAACCAGCTCCTAATAATCCCTTGCATGTGGGAGCCACCAAGCCCCGACTCGTGGATGGAGGTAACCAATGGATCCATACTACAGGGATCATTATTAAATGAGGTGCACTTTTGGCACAGATATGCGGGTATGAATTACTAGCAAAATTGTGGGTCATGCTTTAAACCTTCCAAAGCCATGTCAAAGCATCCAAATCACAACCGTTTGGCAATGAGGCTCATATACTACTTTTGGTGGTACTATTTTGACAATATGGGACAAGTTTTAACAGATGCCTGGAAGGCCTCTAGAGCATCTCCTCTAGCTGAGGTGGCATCTCCAACGGTCAGTTTTGACATCAATTGACCATCCAACAAATATGCCTTCAGCCATGCCAAAGTTGATGTGGCTTTGACATCCCCTAATCCCATGCCAATTTTGACACCTTCCCAACATGCCAAATTTCAAAAATACTAACCATTTGGAATTTAAAAACTGTTTGAGGGTTCTCCCCCCCCCCCTTTAAGCTCTAATATATATATATTTTTTTTTTTTTGATGCAAGGTTTAGAGAGGGAGAGTTTGATGTCAAAATGCCACATAAGCCTTCAAAAAAATTTAACATCACCAATTTGACATATCTTGTTGGAGATGGAGGCTTTAGGAAAAAAATAAAATTGCAAATGGAAGTGGAGGCTAGCCAAGGAATAGCTATTCGAATTCAAAGTAGGGTGCTTGTTTTAATGGATAACTATGTGAAGCGACTATTGAGTGCAAGCTTTTATAGGCTTTGGCCTTACAGCCCTTACCTAAGTTTTCTCTTATATGTTTTTTTTTTTGTTCATCCTCTTTTTTTTTTTTTCTGACATGCACATGATCTGTGGTAGTGTTTGGATGAGTTTTTGAAAAATTTTTAAGAAATTTTGTAGGGTTATGAGTGGAGAGAGAAATGAGAGTAATGATTGGAGAGAGAGAGAGTGAGAAATGAGAATAATGATTGTAGATAGAGGTGAGTAATAATTGGAAGTAGGGGTAATGAGTGTTTTTTGAGTTGAGAATTTTTTTTCAAAAAGCAATCCAAATGGTTTCTCAAAAAGTCAACTAATAATATGGTGGTCATGATCTGAAAGCTAGCAATATAGTGGTCATGCCTGTACTTGTCATGATCTGAAAGCTAGCAATATAGTGGTCATGCCTGTACTTGCAGGCCTGCCCCTCTCTCTCTCTCTCTCTCTCTCTCTCTATGTATATATATATTACGGAAACTGGGAGGAACTGTACGGAGAAGCCTTATATTTTTAAATGTCGAAATACCTTTTTCTAATTTCCCTGCGCCTATTAGATGATAGAGTTGCATTTTGCTTTCTTATCTTTCCCCCTCTCATTGGATGGAAAGGGAAGAAATGCTAGTCAGGATTCGTACTATTAGGACTTCGATATGGTGTTATTCTGTTTATTGTATCGGAGGTTATGTTCTTTTTTCCTTTTTGAGGGGGTTTTTTCTTTCATGTTTCTAGTTTCAATCTCTCTTCAACGCTAGGAATATTTTTTTTAATTTTCGGTGTATCTGTTTTGGTCCTTACCAGGTGTTTATGTTGAGGAGAGCATCAGGTTCTCAAGAGCCAAGAGGTCATGCAGCTTCCATTATGACTGAGGTCTTGGTGGATGCTGAGTGTAAAGGCCTTATTAATACGTCTCAGAAGAGGTTACTTCTACAGCAGATAGCCCTCCAGCTTGCCTGATTCCTCTACCTCTTCTTTCCTCGCATCCATATAGGTACAGACTTCTTATTTGTACTAACCTGGCCTCACTTTTGATGGTCACTCATTTTTTTTGCCCTTTTCAATTCCCCAATTTTTGTAATTGCTTTCTTCCTCGGGAAATTGGAGGCGTTTCTTGTATACCTATAGAGAGATCAAAGCGGATAGTAGATATTGTCAGGAAATTCAAATGAGATAAGGAGGTATTGTAATGAGTAGAATGCTATGTGATTCAATGTTCACCGATTAATTCTTTCACAGGATTTGATGAGGTGTGGGTTTGAATCCGTCACGTCAAGGACTTTTTACCGCATACAAGTGTGTTAAGGCTTTCACTCTCCTTAGTATTCTCTATACGATATTTATGGGTTGGTACGTATCTCTACAGTAAATGACGCATGGAATCCATCTTCGTCATGTTCATACTTCCTTATGGACACTGAAGGATTGTTTAGTGGTCATTATAGTCCACACTCCTATAATTTAACATCAAGGAGTAAAATTTGGATTCATGTATTGAAAACATTGAGCACAAGAGGTGTGATGCCGGGTATGCTCTTTCATCATGAGTTAATAAAAGTTTTACTGGGTTTTAATACCCTAATCGGTTACTCAAGTTGCAGCAGTATAACTAAGCCTCCTTGACACCATGTGGGTTGTGTTACTTCTCAAGTCCACAAGGTCTAGGGTTCAAGGCTTGGTAGCAGGAGAAGAAGCAGCAAGTTGCAGCAGTATAATTTTTTAATATTTTTTATTTTTGTTCTGGGTGGTGGTAGAGGATATGAAATGGAAACAGCTGGCTGAGATTCTGAAGGGATATTTCTTGAGAATTCGTTAATTTGGATTAAGAGCAATGTTTGAAACGTAAGGAGTCTGAAGCTCAAAACTCATTTCCAGTATTTGGAAATTATTTCTCTCAACAGTTTAAATAGAGGAGCTTTTTATCCATATCCCGTTGGTTTGCAGTTGCACGTTAAGATGTCAGTATAGGCTCGAGGGTTGGTGCTCACCATGGGAGCCAAGCGTCTCCTCCATCAGGACTCAAGACCTCTTCCTCAAAGGAAGAGTGATGAAACCATTCACGCTGGGCAGGGTGCCTTGTCATGTAATAATTGAAATGCTTTAATTCTAACCCTAAGCTCAATGGGGGATGGATAGTCATTTTTCATCCGCAGATGCAAAAATCAGTGCTTCCAATGAGGATGAAAAATTGCAAATTCCACAAATACCTTCTAAAAAACATTAGTATATCAATTACGGCAGAGTTATGTCGTAGAGCGAGAGAAAATTTAAAATATTTTTCTTAAAGTCCTCATTTAGCAGACGCATGATAATTATTTTTGGACGAAAGTAATAGTTGAATTAATTTGTTTCGATGTAAAATGTTTTACAATATAAAATATTTTCCATGCAAAATATTTTTTCAGAAAATCAACTTTAAACTTTTATTTTCCGGTGTTTGGTTGGCACTTAAAAATATTTTCAGAAATCAACAAAATAGTGTAGAGAGAGAAATGGAGAGCTTAAACGGTGGAGATATATGAGATTATTGGAATTGAACGTGAGTCAGGATTGACAATCGAGAAAATTAAGCAATGAGAATTGCAGTAGAAGGGTATGGGTTCATTTCGGAAAATAACTTACGGAAGATTTAAGGGTAAGTTATTTTCATCCGATTGATGGAAAATGTTTTACATGTAAAATGTTTTCCTCATTTTTTACCCAACCAAACACCTGAAAATAGGTAAAACATTTTACTGGAAAATATTTTACGTCCAAACAAACGGAGCCTAAGTTGAGGGGAAATAAGGTGGAGGGGAAGTTAGTATTATTTAGGACTCTTAGATTCTATTTTAGAACTCACCATTGGAGATGGGTGAGTCCTATTTTACAACCAACTTTTAACATTTTTATGCTAAAATGACTATACATAGTCATTTTGCATTCACGTTGAGAAGCTCTAAGGTGGGTACGGTTATGATTGGGATGATTCTTGCGAGATCGATTTATTTTCCAGAACGTCGGACCCCAGCCCGACGCTGTGAACTCAAGCTCCAAAACTCACCCGCAACACCTGTGCATCACAATGGATTCGTCTGTGGAATTCAAAGATGAGATCTCTGGATTTAGAGTAGATCTAATAGATGATCTTAAATTGCTCGGTTATTGTTACCAATATTTTCTTTCTCCCTGTAAATGCATGAATTATTACATTCGCCAAGACTCTTGCAACTTAATAATTCAAATCTCTAAAGGTGTTCTTTCCTTATAGGAGTTTTTTCTTCCTTTGTTTGTTTTTATTCTATAATGGGTTTATTTTATTGTATAGGTTGATTTGTTGGGATTGGTTATCTCGTGGATTCTCATAATTGATCTATTGTTTCGGATTTGTACTTTGTATTTCATATATGCTGTGAATGATCTAATCTATCGATTGGCAAAAAAAAGTCTTAAGGGATGTCTTGTACATAGCTTTAGGGCATACTAGTTAGACCCCTTCTCTCCATATATCGTAGATATCTTCGAGCATCTCTAACCCACCTCTAGTTAAATCTCTATTTGAGAGTGTGAATGTGACATATTAAGTGGAAATTTTGTAATTTATTTCCTCTTTTTTTCAACTTTTTGTACTTTCTGGGAGAATCTTGGAAGGATTCATTGTCCTTTATAGACATTTAGTCTCCAAATTTACTTTTGATTCTCTAAATATAAAAGACCAAAGTGTTTTTGGGTCTCCAAAATACTTTTGTTCCCAGGCCCCAGGGAACTGGTGTAATGTAAATGATGCATTATTACATTGGTCTATGAGTCTTAAGGGCTGCAGTTTAGCTTGTACGTAGTTTTCCCCAACTCTGGGATCTCATTTTTTTAAATGTCCTATTCGTAAATGTTTTTTTCTTGTTGCAATTCCTAATTAATTTCATTTTATGAAAGAAAGTGTGAGAGAGACGACAAATTCAAAAGCCTACTTTGTAATTAAAAAAAAAAAATAGATTGATACACACCAAAAACTTTAAAGAAGAAATGGAAACGTTTAAAAATATAAGGACAAAATTGAAACTCATCTATAACTATAGGGACTGAAATAGAGAAGCCATGAAAATATAGAAACAACCACCAAAAAGCTGGACTTGTGACTGTGCAATTTCGAATCAGCATTACTTTGATGCTAATTACAACCTGATCATCATGTTGATCAATGAGCTGGACTTGTGACTTTTGGTTGGAGGGAAGTGAATAGATGTGCACATACTAGCTGGGTTGGGTCTTTAGTTAGATCGAAGAGAACAAATATTTGATCAAGTCCAACGCAGGTGCTGGATGTTCTGAGGAATCTGAGCAATGACTCCGACGGTCTCGGAGCATATCAAAGCTGTTGTTTCAAACGTTTTTTTTTTTTTCCTTAGGGCCTTGGCCCTCTTGTGTATCCAAAAAAAAATATATAGATGATTAACTGCCGTGCCCAGACAGGCCCCATAGACATTAACTGGAAGCAACAAGTAGAATTTTGGATTTTTTTGAAAGACAAGTGGATTAGTTGGAAAAATCATTCAAAACCCAAAAAAGCTTTTTCTAGGCAATGCTTTTGTTAAAACAAAATGGATGGAAGACAAAAGTAACAATCCAAGAAGTCAAGGCTGATGCTGGCCCCTTCCAGCTGTTCAACAAAATTAATTAAATTATGTGATTTTTCTGATGCCAGTTTCTCATCCTTAAAACAAGCCAAAACAATTAACCATATTTCCTTGAGGGTCTTTGCCCTGTAAATAAAGACAACAAAGGTGATGACTTGCTTGTGTTTTAGCAACAAGGGTTTGTCCACTTATGGACAAGACATTTTTGCCCATTTTCATGGTTGATCTACTCTCTACACCTCTCTTAGACGTATTTGCACTTTGCCAGGCAAGACTTGTAATCAATGTTAGAACTATTGTTTAAATCTATCATTTTAGCACGACAATTATTTTTTGAGATTATAAGATTATCAAAATGTAACACATAGAATACGTGCGTGAGTACAAAATAATAGAGGATAAGAACGATCTAGCACGTGAGAATGAGAGGTGTGCTAAAAGCATTGTTTTAAATATGATATTCCTCTGTGTGGCTTGCAAGGAATGACCTCATCTTAAACAATGCAACAAGGTAGGTTAGTGAGATAGGGAATCTGATCAAAACAAGGGTGCTATGTGGATAAAAGTAAAGTTTGAAATCAAGGTATAATATGTGGAGGATTTAAAAGCTTTCTGGATGGAATTCGATCGTAAACTGAAACTCTAGGCTCGATTTGAGATATTGTAACATTCAACTTTTTGTTGGATGTTTTTTTTTTTTTGTGTGTTTTTCTGTTTTCGTGTTTTTGTGGGTGAGCAAGTATAAGCTCATCTTTGTTTTTCTCTCTCGATGTACCCCTCTCGAATTTTATCAAATTGTTTCGATTTGCCAAGCAAAAAAAAGTGTACTAGTCTCAAGATTTAACACAAGCAATCACAATCATTAATTCCTCATCTAATGTTTACTACCACAGAATGATTAAGAGAGCTAGTTGATGAATTGACATGTAGAGATACCTATACCGAATATTGGTAGTTCTTAATCGGACTAATTATTATTTTTTGATCATTTTATATTGAATTATTTATTTGTAGAAAAAAAGGTTATAATAGCTTATAGTTCGGCCGTTGGATTCAAAAAGCGAAGCTCGTGATGAAATTAGTCCCAGCTGTTGGTCCATCTATTATATATTTTGTTCAATCAATTATTGCATCAAAGCTAAATCCGCTTAAGAAGGAAATTGGCGTGCACGTGATCGACATTGTACTTGAGTCCAATATATTAATTTCTACAAGGAACTCTTAAGGAATGGAATCACTGAATAAGGAGAAGAATCTTTTACTTGGAGAGGGTTTAATCAGATTCTTCTCCTTAATTTGTGAGGAGAAGAATCTTTTACACAGGGAGGCCACGGCTTGGAACGTACAGAGAAGGAGGAGCAAAAGAATAATTTGTGAGGTTCTATTTTTATCTCTGTTAATTAATTATGCTAAACTTCTAAACTAGGATTTAGGATGAAACCACATGAATGTTATTGATTGGTTCAATGCAGTTGATTTTTCCTATGTGTTTTCATAGTTTATTATTCTGATCTCATTAATTAATTTAGTTGAAACTCGGTTATGGATTCAATTGGAATGAGTTTTTTTTCCCCATGATTTGATATCACCCTATTAATTGACTTGCTTGGTTTATTAAAGATAATATTTAAGTACGGAATATCTACTGTGATTTGTTTTATGCGGATACAGTTGATGATTTTGACTTAAACTTGCGAAGCAGAGGAGGAACATATTTTTGTTATAAATAAAAAAAGGGCTTAACGATACATTATACGCGGTGGTTAAGATTATTTTTTAAATCATTGTGCAGAAACAAAGGAAAAATCGTTGCTTGCTTTTCTCAACCGTAATCTCCACAACTTTGCTGTGTAGTTTAGTTGTTGTTGTTGTTGGTTTTTTTTTTTTTTTTTAATCATTGTTTATTAAATTTTTAGTCTATAAATCAATCACAATTTTTGTTAACTAGGTTAGGGTTTAATTAGTTTCAGTTTATTTTGTTTTCCTATAAAAAATCGCAAGTGCCTGTGGGTTTGACCTCACACTTGCATGCCTATACTTTGATACGATTCATGCGCTTATGAATACATTAAAATTTTACAACACTAGTAACGATCCGAGTTGCCCAATATGTATAAAATAGAGACATAAAACCCTGTTACGAAATCCCATTATCCCTCAAACATGTAGTATATCTTTAAAACATGTGTGGCTCTTTTTATTTTTTAGACTCTCACCCATTGGAGAATACCACTGTGTGTCGGTACATAATTAGAATTAAATATCATTAACCATAATGATCAAAATAAATTCTCTTTATTTTGTGTAACCTTCAATGATTTACTACTTATATAATTTTGTAACGCGTAATATGATGAACGACAATTATAGAGGAGTACGTATTCATGATTGTTTTTATTAAAATATTCCAAAATTCAGTACCAATAATAGCATTCGCATCATAATATTTAACACACCCTTACATGTATATTAAAAGATAACAAAAATAGGTATCATGTGTCTATATTGCTAAGTTTGAGAGGGAGGCGATCGAGATTGCGTGAGAGGTCAATCCGTTGATTTTTTTCAAAATAACATAAAATTAAACTAGTATAATCGGAGAATAGTTGGAGTTGTGTAGGGTCTGGGCACTCCTACAGTATCCCTATGTCCGTTGCCGCTTGCCTATGCGTGTGTACCTCTTCTATGCAAAAAAAAAAACTCCCTCCGTTTCAAAATATTTGTCTGGTTCGCAAAACGAGAACTAAAGAATAATGCATACTTTCAAGGAAAAATTCAATTTTTTTCATAAATTAAAAGAACTCGTCATTATCTAGTAAATGATTGAATTTTTTTTTTTTGAATTTTTCTTGCAAAAATTATATTATTTTTACGTTCTTGTTTTGTAGACTAAACAAACATTATGGGACGAAGGAAGTAGAAAAGAAAAAAAGGTGAGCTTGATTAGGTAATCACGATTACCTAATCTGCAACAAAGATATATACGAAAGATAATTATAGTCTTCGCAATATATGTCTAAAAATACGAATTAAATATCTTCAGATCAAGTTAATTTTCTTTTGTTTGGTACTGTTCCTGTGGGTTAAAATGTTTATTTATATGGATTTGTGGATAATTTCATTTACTTGTCCAAAAACAAACAACAGCCAAAAGGGGGAAAAGAGAGAGAGTTTATTGAACGTTAGACAAAGAGGAGAACAGTGTATGTAACAAGTTAAAACGAAAATGAAGATGGGATTGATAAGATAGAATTCACACCATTATATGGACAAGTAGGAAAAACCACATCTACGTGCAGCTCACAAAATCTTGCTTGTCCCCAACTCTCTCTCTCTCTCTCTCTAAAGTCATATATACCCGCTAAAATGGGTTATGAAAGGTGTGAAAAACACGAATGCCTTGGGTTTGATTGGATGCTGGATAAGTTTTGAGGATATTATACACTCCATTTTTTGTAAATATATACAAAAAAATAGAGTGTTTGGATCGGCCACCTATACACATCGAATGCCGTTGATTCTCGTGAAGATCCATTGGATTTTTTTTTTATAGAATTTTTGGTCGGCTCCGATTAGTCTTCCGGTGGCCGGAATGGGCCCAACACGACGTCGTGATTTCGGTCGGGAGTTCCCAGTCGGGAACTGTAGCCTTGCTCATTGCAAATGCTAGGAAATACCCAAAGTCTGACTATCTCTATTCATTTCCCAAGGGAGGTCAGATCGTTGTCATTTATTACTCTCTCTCTCTCTCATTAACTGAGATGTCTGGTTTTTCAAAAGCTACACCTGTGCTGTAGTACTGTGTAAGTCACTCATGGGTCCATGAGAGAGAGAGAGAGGGGGAGGTATGCCATTATGAGGCTTTTTAATCTGTTATGAGAACAGTTTCTACACTTGGAAAAGCTCCGATCACGTAAACCAAACAAATTCACTCTCACTCTCTCTCTCTGCATTCATGTTTAGCTTGCATGGATAATAATGGAAAAGAAACAAGATCCAAAATCTAAGGAACCGGGAAACTCGCTTCTTTCTTGTTAACTGTTAACATCTAGAATCTGGGAAATAGGTTCTTCATTCATTCACCCGGGTCTCATTCTTCCATATGAAAAATCTTACAAAATGTATAAATAAATACTAGACATTATTCAGTTATAACTCGAATAGTTTATATTTCATCTTTTGGGACAGAAACACTTCTCTAGTTGATCAAGCATGGATGTTGATTGTTGATCGGGCCGCGAAAGAATCACTTGTAGTGCCCCTAAGTTGTCATGGACACCCTAACCATCAACCAAACAAAATTCAATCTAGGTAAAAGTTAAGGAATTTGACCTATACACTTGCTGAAATCAACAGGACCCCGGCTAATGTTGATCGGGTTGGAAAAGAATTAGTCGAAGTGTCTATAAGCTCCCATGGACACCCTGACCAGCAACCCAAAAAAATTCAATCTAGCCAAAAGTAAAGGAATTTGACCAATACATTTGCTGAAATCAAAAGGACCTTGGCTAATGATGATCGGGTTGGAAAAGAAGTAGTCGAAGTGCCTCTAAGCTACCATGGACACCCTGACCATCAACCCCAAAAAATTCAATCTAGGTAAAATTAAAGGAATTTGACCAATACATTTGCTGAAATCAACAGGACCCAGGCTAAATTACTACTCCTTTAGTTCCACTTCTTCTTCTTTTTTCATTTTCGACATTCGTGTAATTTTGTTAGTTACTTATATTTTTAATTGTATTATAATTTTCACAATTTTAAAAATTTTATATTACAGAACTAATCGAGAACTATCAAATAAGAGTCATATATTGTATATATTTGGAGATCCATAAAGAAAGATAGAAGCAGTTAAAAACTTATACAAACATCAAAAATTGATAAACAAATTAGAACAAAAGGAGTATCATACCATACGTAGGGTTTTACAATTACAGAGAGATCTTTAATTAGAATGTCTCGAGAGATTGTCTATATTTTACAAGACACAACATGGTGTAAACATTATAAACATTCGTAAAGAGAAGGTGGAAAAAGAGAGAGACCTAAAATTGAAAGGGATCACATAAGAGGCGTTGATAATTAGTAGTACTTCTTCCATTCCATAGTGAGAGTCCACAACGAAAAGTCGTGCCATTTTTAAAATAAAAAAATCAACTACTTTCGTGTATAATTAATTTTCTAAGTTTTTTTGCACCAAATTGAGTACTAATTGAGATCTTTAATACGGTGCGAAAAAATTCAAAAAATTGTACACGGAAATAGTTGATCTTTTTATTTGAAAAATGACAAGAGAGAGAAAGTGGAACTCTCAATATGGAACGGAGGGAATAATTAGGAGAGAAAACACAAGGAGAATTGGTTTAGGTGCCGTTCCGGTTTTGAAAAAAGTGGGTTTTAGAAAAAGAAGGTAAATTTTAAGGTCAAAAATCATGTATTTACGTAAATAATTTTCCTACTAATATGGATCTTGTTTGATAGATCTCATTGAGATCTTTTAAACGGTGCAAAAAAAATTTAAAAAATATTTTTCATTTTCATTATATTTAAATTTGAAATTTGGAAAAAATGAACTTTTTGAAAAGGAAAGGAAAGTGGAACGGGGTCTAAGAAGAAGAATTGGGTGATGATTAGTGTAGTAGTCAACTGTGATATGGAGTATTCACAAAATCCTAGAATTGTAGTACTAGGCTTTCTAGGCTTGGGCTTAGGTTGCAGGGCCAGATAGATAGATAGAGAGTTTCACAGTACCATGCTATCTTGTCCAAGTCGTCAACTTCACCGTATGGTCCACATCTTGGGCGTCTGAACAGTTTTATGTATATGAGAAATTTTTGGGTGTGAGATAGAGAGAGTGGTAGGACAACAGGAGAGAGCGCGAAAAAATTTGGGTCGTCTAAATTTAAGTGTTTTGGATAGTTGGAATTACCGACAGATATTGGCACGTGATATCTGCTTAACATCCAAAAAATTTCTCGATCTGGTTTTATAGATGCAGATACAGTAAACCAATTTCGAAAGTGCAAAAGTATAGCTACCTGTGTGTGTTTGGAGAGAGAGAGAGAGAGAGATTAGTCCATGTTATGTGCCCTTTCCACAGCTAGCTTTTGAGACTAAGCAAAAACCCAGGAATGGAAAACGGAAAACAGTAGTGATATGTTAAAACTTGGCTCATTAGTTGTGCAAGTAAATGCGAATGCAATAGAATAGTAATTAAGGACATAGATCTGTCCAATTAACCGTACCAAATGAAACATATCTCAAAGGTCAAAGTGTAAACTATTTGTAAATACTGTGAATCTTGATGGCTTAATATATGAAAAAAAAAAAAGCATACTTACATACATGAAAAAACAAGAAGCCTAACAGTTTTTTTTTTCCTCGGCGAACAAATTTTTTATAAACTCGAAAGGGATACATCGAGAAAGGAACAAGATAAGTACATGAACTTACTCGAAAGAAAAAGAAAGTAAAACAAACATCCAACAGAAAAGTTGGATGTAAAGACACCTAAACAAGAATTAAGAAGCCAAATAGTTTGGTCTCACCTTGATGAAACCCAGACTGCCAGCAACGTGACGAGAGGAGAGAGAGAGAGAGAGAGAGAGAGAGAGAGAGCATAATCGTATGCAATATATCAGAAAGTGGTGGGTGGGGGGAATGAAGCCTGGTCCGGGAATCATTTCTGGAAAATAGATAACAGTAAGCAAACAAATATACTTGATCTCTAATTTCCAACATGATATCTCCCTCGGGCCAGACAACATTCCTCTCAACCTAACCTTCTTCACAAGAAAGAGAGAGAGAGAGAGAGAGAGAGAGAGCATTTGTGTTTGTGTTTTGTGTTTGAGGGGAATGAAGCCTGGTCCGAAGCCATTGATCAGTAGTAGAAGTAGTTCTCAACCATTGCATTTAGATCAAATTACTACTTCTCTTTCTGATATGAAGTTATAGCCTCGAGCCAGCCAACATTCCCCTCAACAAGTATAGCACACAACTTCCCCCCTTTGAAAAAACCCTACACCACTCACTCCTCGTAGCTTTTATTTATAGAGAGACACGACTCTATGTGTGTGTGTGTGTGTGTTTGAGAGAGACAGACAGAGAGAGAGAGAGAGAGAGAGAGAGAGAGAGAGAGAGAGAATTAAATCCTAGTAGGAGTAAATCAATCAAAACAAGTATTAAACCCTAGGGCAACAGACTAATCGGTCTCACTGACCCCAGCAATAAATTAACTTTGCTTACGATTCAGATGCATCTGAATTAGCTCTGCCAAATTTGCATTTAAAAGCTAAATGCGTGTTGGAAAACGTTTTGTAAACAGAATGTTCACCCACTATTAATTCTATACCTACAAATGTTTTACTGTACTAATTTTTATTTCCTGATTTTTAAAAAGGGTGTTGACACCAACAAAAATGCCAAAAACCACTATCATAAGAAATCACTTTGTAAGTAGTTAGTGTCAAAAACGACTTCATCCCCATATTTTTTTGTACCAATCAAAATCAGTAATGGGCGACCAAAATATATGCTCCACCTTTCTCTCCTCATCCATTGTAAATGCATATTGAAACTGACAATTCTCCTCTTTAGAAACTTGGAAATACTTTAGGAGCTTTTAGATTACAATCTCATTTTTCCCACACACAAAAAGGACGAAATCACCTGCATTTAACTATTAATGTTAGTAAATTCCATCATTGTCCTCACCCATATTGCTATGTTAGTTCGTTTCAATTTATGATAATTTGTTTTTAACATTGTAAAAAATTTATTTTCAACATTTGTGAGTCCAATTTATTATTTTTTTAATCTTCTTTCACATTGCATGATCCCACATTGTGCGAATAATTTAAAATTTTATTTTGAATGTCTTCCTAAGTAAAAAATAATATGTCAATGGTGAGGTCAAAGGACCAATGAAGAAATTTAAAGTAATAATTTACACCAATATTAATTGCCAAAAGGATAATTAATACTAGGACTAAATATTCATATTTCAAATCTTATTAATGAATACTGTCAGGGGCAACATGGTCAAATAACAACTCATACTCTATTTTTTTCATTATAGTCTCAAACACTACTATGTTGCAAAATTTATTCTGGGCATATCTCCCAAATACTATATCAAATTCAAAATCTATTTTGACCCGACCATAATCCCAAATTTAGAGTTCATAATCCAAAATAGAAAATGCACAAATAAAATAGGCCCCCAAAAGCCAATACATTGACATGTTTAATCATAGATAGGACGTGATTATATAATTTAAGTCATCAACTTTCACCATTTGTAATTACCAAAAAAAAGCTTTCGCCATTTGTAACAACTCCATTGTGAATGTTTTGCAAAAAATAAAAAAACAATTTGTAAACCAAAAGGTGGTAAAAGTTAAAGACAGAGGGTTTTTAGGTTCCAGAAAGATTAAATTTGGAGCAAATAATAACCGAAGGTAGTCCCGACCATAGGCTAAAGATTAAATAAATGAATTGTTCCTTCTATTTTGGTGCTACTATAAAATTCTACTGAAGCATTAAACGTTAATGGGATTAAATTAGAAATTTTTTGATTGTGCGTCTATAATTAGTACTCTTACTGCTAAAATTCAAAAGGAATATTGATATTTAATTAAGTGATGCTTTTGAACTTTTGTAATGTTCAGTTAATTTTTTTAGAACTATTAGTAATATTTAAGTGATGCTTTTGAAATCTTCTGTTGTTCAGTTGTTAGTTGAGATTTTTTGTGTTAAAAAATATTTGAACTTATTTAGGAAAACGTAATTTATCTACTTTGTAACTTGTTCATGAAAATTCATAAAAGGTCTAATCTTTGATTTTCAATTTAGACCACACCCCACACCCCCCACCCCCCCCCCCCCCCAAAAAAAAAAAAAAAATAGGGCCAGCATTGCCTAAAGGGTTCTTAATTTCACTTGTGAGTGCAAGGACGTACAGTTTCGCTAACCAATACTCCCTCCGTCTCTTTTTCACTGTTCTGTTTCGTAATTTCAACTTATTAAAAAGACATCATCATTATACCTTTCACATCAACTTTTGTCTCTACTTTCTCTTCTTACCCTCTATGAAATTATAATAATTACATTTTTACTTACTAACTTTTCAAAATGGAATTTACTTTTAAGGGCAAAATGAAAAATTTATCAACTTCCACTAATTTTTTAAAATGGACACTTATTAAGGGACAACCCAAAATAAAATACTGAACTAAAAAAAAGGGACGGAGGGAGTACTAGCTACTCCCTCCATCCCCAAAAGATAATCTGGTTCACAGAACGAGAACCTAAAAATAATGTAATACATATTCTTAGAAAAGATCTTAACATTTTTGGATAAATCGAAAGATCTCATTGATATTTAGTAAATTGCAAAGAAAACAAAACATGTTATTTTTAAGATTTTGTTATGCGAATCAGGAAATATTTTGGGGTGGATGTGGTCATAAACTAAGCTGAGTTTTTTCTACGGAGCTAATTAAAGGAGCTAAATGAACTAAAGAAACTACTAAAGACGACTCAATTGATTTACATGAATCAATTGATTTTTTTTTCCAACGGAAGAAGGAATGATTTTATTAGGACTTATCATCAAGTGCAAGTGTACAAGCAAGATATTGATGGACAAGACCCCCAACATTCCAGTCTAGAGATAAAATGCGAGATAAAATGAATTGAAATAAGAGTGAATTGAAGAAACAGAGGACTAATTTGATTAGAGAGCAATTGAATTGATTACGCAAATTTGATTACAGATGACTCGACTCAATTGCTAAACTAGATTGAACAAATAACAAACAGATTTGATTACAGATGTCTCAACCCAATTACTAAACTAAACTGAAACTCAAATTTCTGTAATTGAGTCTGTTCACCTTCCTATATGATTCTTACCTCCATCACCTCCCTTTTTAAATTTTTTTTTTAATCAATCGATAGAAGAGATCTTTTTTACATTAAATATAAAGTACATAATACAAACCCAAAACACTACATCAATTATAAGAGTTCATGAGATAACCAAGTTTAATAACTTAACCAATACAAGAAATAAGCTTATTATAGGATAGAAATAAAGAAAGAAAGAACCCTTTGAGAAGAGAACACTCACGTGCAAGTGGGGATATGGTAGGTCAGTTAAAAAAAAGTAAATGAAGGGTATGGTTGGAAATCGTTGAAAAGATGAAAGATATATAAAATGATCTTCAAAAATTCATAATTTAGAATCAAAATCCAAACGTGGCTTTAGAACTACTTTTGGTATTGTGCTTTCTTATGCCTGTTTTGAGAAATGATTCTAGAAGAATACATATCAAAATATGCACTAAACACTAAAAAAATGCAGAATTAAAAGCCAAAATTCAGAATCAACAAAAAGAAGCAGCAGCAAACACCCACAAATACAACCGATTGTGGATTAAAGAGGAAAAACAAGTACTCCCTCCGTCCCTTTTTAATTGTCCTCCTTCTCGTAACTCTAACTTATTAAAAAGACATAATTATTATACCTTTTACATCAACTTTTTCCTCCACTTTCCCTACTTACCCATCATCATTACACTTTTACTCACTTACTTTTCAAAATGAAATCTACTTTTATAGACAAAATAGACAATTCACCAATTTTTACCCACTAACTTTACAAAATGGACACTTATTAAGGGACAGCCCAAAATGGAATACCGGACTATAAATAAGGGACAGAGGGAGTACTGTATAAGGATTGTGATTAAAAAGCTATGATAGAAAAAGAAAAAGGATCAGTGCGAGATGTAAATGTAAGGTGGATTTTTCAATTCTTTCATTTTATTCAAAATATATATTACCCGAACGACACATCTTTATTTACTTTATTATAAAATACTAAATCAAGTGCTAGTATTATTTCCAGAACGAATATTCGAAAAAGAATGCAAACCGTTCCGTACAAACCTAAAATATGGTGCCAACTCACAGCCTTAACATTTAATGAAAATTTGCTTTTCACAGTTTCTTACATTTCCTAGGTCATCGGTCAGTCATCTGTTTCATTCATTAGTAGTAGAACATGGTAGTAACTTTTTTAATCCACCTAAACTAATTTTCTTTTTGTCCAATCAAGGACAGGTCATCCACCGGGACTAAATGCTCACAAGATTTTTTCTTTGTTTTTTGTGGTCTGACCCCAAGCATCGAGCCATAATTAATTGTGTAGAGAGCAAATTCACGAACTACCCGGATAAGTTAGTTTTTGTTGTTGTTGTTGTTGTTGTTGTTATTATTATCACATTTTATACATCAAAGGGATTAGGGGAGTTGGTATGTTAGTACATAGGAAGTCTAAAGGCTGTCCATAACTCTGAACCCCACCCATGCCCCTCGCAGGGCTCGAACCCTTACCTCCACTAAAGGAATTGGTGAACTTTACCATCTAGACTAGCATATATGGGAATTCCAGACCATTTAGTAATTAGTACATCACTTAAATAAAATGGAGTATATTATCCCGTAGATCCCGGTCTAACACCCCGACCTGTTACCTGCTACCACCAGTTGCTTCCCACGGTCAAAACACACAGAAGAGTGAAAAACCATTTGCCTTATTTTATTTTTACATTCATCATATATCAGCGGAAGTTGATGGGAGTGTTAAAAAAAAAAAGAACACTTTAATTTTTATTTGAATAGTACTACATACAGGAGATGAGACAACAGCACGACAGACCCCACCAACCTCTTCTACAAACCTTTAAATGCGATCGATTGATTCTGTTTCATCATTACCTTATTATTCATTCATTTTTACTGTATCTTTCTTTCTTTCTCCATCCCTACTTTCAACTCTTCTTCTATCTTCTGTACCATCCCCATGGCCCGCACGGCCTTCCTGCTGCATGCCTTAAATGCTACCTACAATTACTATACGCTTGTACCTGCTGAGTGAGTACAATAACCAGTCCAATTTGGTTCATTCACCTAAAAACTTGTAGATGCTTTTTAAATTTGTAGTTTTGTGAAATAATATTAGTGCGTTTATACTTGATTGAAATTCATCTGATTGTCTAAGTGTTTGTTGTTTTTTATCTCTTTTGAGACTGCTGATTGAATATATAACAAATCGCGAGTGCCGTTTTTTGCATCAAACTCTGAGTCGGGGTGAAAGATATCGACTGTCTTGTGTTTTTCTCGTTTATAATTGTTAGATGATTAATTTGGATTTGTCTAAGATTTTTGTGATAAAGTCTGTTATGTAAATGCCGCTAGACTATTAATAATATAATATTCTCAATTTTTGACAAAAAAAGAGTGAGAACAAAATCAAACTCTCTGTGTAACTAATTTATATGCAACTGTATACATGCACTTTTTCATACTTTCCTCTAATTTTCTTCTCATTTAAAGGAGTATAATTTTACTTAAATGGTAACCTCATTTAAGTTAATGACAACTTTCGAGTCTATTTTCTTTACTGGGAGAATAGATCAAGGTAAATTAATGAATGACTCGACCATTTGTTTTGGATCCCGAAGTGAGCCCTCCAAAACTATTTGTGCACAATTTTCACATAAAATATCTATCCACATAGTATATTCTCGCTTATGTATACAATTAATAAGATCTAAAATTATTTACCTAGCAATGCTCATTTTTCTTTTGGTCGTCGGAATATTTTGTTTCACTTTTTAACTATTACTCCTACTACAACTAGTGTACATTTTTGTCTGTAGTCATTTGTAGGTAGCTGCGACGGCAACAGTTTCATCCGTGAAACACGTCTTGGTAAGAGCAACTCCAATCCATCAAAAATAGAGGATGGAAGTGACACATTGAGGGGAGATTTTGTAATTTATTCCCTTTTTTCTTCACTTTTTGTATTTTTTGGGAGAATATTTGAGGGACCCACCGTCCTTTTTTGAGTTTGGTCCTCCAAAAGTAAATTTGGTCCTCTAAAAATGGAGGACCAAAAGCAAATTTGGAGTATGAAATTTCTCCAAACTCTAAAAAAGGACGGTGGGTCCCTCAAATATTCTCCCAAAAAATACAAAAAGTGAAGAAAAAAGGGAATAAATTACAAAATCTCCCTTCAATGTGTCACTTCCATCCTCTATTTTGGAGGAATAAGGATGGATTGGAGATGCTCTAAGAAGACGGCGAATTTGGAAGGAACGATCACAGCCGTTGGATCGGAAGATCAAATTGTGTCGAGGACCGGAGACCGGATTTGTCGGAGTCATCGGGAAACGATAAAGGGCAGCCCGACTTACGAGGGGAAGAAAAATCACTGACGTGGACCGCTCACATAGGAGTAGGACGCCTCTCTCTCTCTCTCTCTCTCTCTCTCCAACTTTCCATTTAAATTTTGACAGCCCTGCACCACCAGAGTCAAGCCCATGCATACGGACTGCCCGCGAGTAAATTGACAGCTGCTATGAGTATAGCGCTTCTCTGTAAAATGTCGGACCGAAAATTGATTCATACATTCTGTTTTGGTGTCTAATTGTACGGACCAAAATATACCGTATGGTTCAAGCACATTTATCGATATCTGACGAAGTTGATTTTTTTATTGGTATCTTTCAAAAAATATTCTAAACAATTTGGAAGGCTTAAAATATTTGTGTGAGACCTGAAAATGGGTCTCACACATAAGGTGGTGTACAAGTGTTGTACCGATAGCAATTTCGGAGTACATTATAAAAAATTATTGAACTTGTGGAGTAAATTCACTTGGTGCTCCGAATGTTATGGTGAAATTACACGGACACCCCATCATCTATCTGGCTTGGACACAGATAACTCCTAACCTTTAAAAACGTCCATACATACCCCGTCATCTACTAAAAAAGAAAAAAAATCTCAACGCCGTTAACGGAATGAACGAAATGTCAAATATACCCTTGGTGAAATTACATGGACACCCCCTCATCTATCTGGCTTGGACACAGACACTCCCTAACCTTTTAAAACGCCCATACACACTCTCTCATCTACTGAAAAGGAAAAAAAAAACCTCAACGCTGTTAACGGAATGAACGAAATGTCAAATATACCATTTGTTATGAAATGGAGCAATAAGCATACGCCATACTTCACTCGATCAGGAAATTCTCTCCACCCTACTCGATCATGGCGTCTCTGTCTCTCTTCCTCTCCCTCTTCAACTTGCATTGTAGATCATGGCTAACCCTAAATCGTGAAGAAAACCTAAGTTTCAAAGAATATCGGATCGTGTACAATATAGAAAAGCTATAGATCGTGGCAAACCCTACTTTGGAAGTTATGTTTTATATGTAAAAAAATCCTAGATTTTCTTATTAAATGACACAAATGTAGATGTATATGTTCATATTATATGATATATGAATACATTAGGGTTTTTGTTTGAGAATAGTACGGTTTTTTGAAAGGTATTGTACAGTGGTAACTTCGATAACCTTTGAAAATTGGGGCTTTTGTTGTTGTTTTGCATTTGCTTGTCATCCATTTTGTATTTGAAGTCCTCAAGGGAGGTTTTTTCTCCACAACGGCAGTAGGAATCAACCTAGTTTTGGGTTTGGTTGGAGTTGTAGCTCTAACTGCAGCTATAAGATCTGTTGTTGGTGTGGCTATTGTGGCTACTATAGCTATTGTTGCCACTTGCCACCTTCCATGGCTGTCGTAGGGGAGAGAGAGAGAGAGAGTGTGTGTGTGTGTGAGAAAGGGAATCTTTAATATAAAGTGAGAATGAGGAATAAGCTATGAAAGGTAACTGGGTACATGTTGCCGTTAAAGGGCATTTTTGTCTAAAATTTGGCAAAAGTATTGATATGTGCCTTGCAACAAACGGTACTCAAACGGAAGGGTGCTCCTTGGGTAACGGTAGAAGATGAGGGGGTATGTATGAGCGTTTTTAAAGGTTAGGGGGTGTCCGTGTCTAAACCGAATAGATGAGGGGGTGTTCGTGTAATTTCACCTCTCTTTTTTTGACGAAATTGAGAAGATTACATTAATAATTACCCAGCCTCACTTACATAACGGAGTTCATTACAAAAAATTTGGACAAAGCCAAACTAATCATCTAACTATTATAAAACGAGAAAGCACAAGTTAGTCGATATCTTTCACCCTTTCGTAGGTCGCAAACGTAGCTTGATGGAAACAACGACACTCTCAATCGGTTGTATATTCATACTTAGAATCAACAGTCTCAAAAGAGATACAGTGCTAGCCAAATATAAAAGACAACAAATATACTACCTCCGTCCCAAAATGTTTGTTCGATTCACAAAACGAGAACTCAAAAATAATGCATTATATTTCTTTTAAGAAAAAATTTAATTTTTTTCCATAAATTTAAAGAACTCATCGATATCTAGTGATTTTTTTTTTTTTGATAAGCATAAAATTTTATTCTTGCAAAAACTGTTGGGAAAAATTAGTGTTTTCTTGCAAAAATTGTATTATTTTTACGTCTTTGTTTTGCGGACCGTATAAATATTATGGGACAAAGGGAGTACTCAAATGATTAGATGGACTCTTATAACCAAGTGTGAATGCACCAATGAATTTCAAAAAACTACAGATTTGACAAGCCATACAAGTTGCCCCGTCAAAAACATCATCTAAGGTAAGAGCACTGTTGACACAGATATCATTGTGAGACAACATTGTCTCTGAAAGTATTGGATTTGTAGACAAAATCTTTGTCCAAAGACGAAACTAAAAACTCTCGAGAAGACGAGAGACAAAAACTCTCACAAATAACGATAAGTCGTTGATCTGGAGAGACTAGAGAAAAACAAAACAAAGACTAAACTAAACTATGGCCTTCCCTTCCCACTGCCGTACAAGGATGTGAAACCCTAGGGAAGAGGGGAAGGGAAAAGAAGGATATTTTGTAAGACTAAATTTTGATTTAGTCTTGTGGTGCCCCAAATGTATTATATATGGCACATATGAATTATGGGTTTAATGGGATTCTCCATATTTTATACCAAAGATTTATTCTATTGGTCAAATAGAGAAGTTGTTTTCTAAATACGCTATATTTTGATGGGAAGTTACACTACAACAAATCTGACTTTTGGCGACACGAATTGGCGACACGCCCAAAAATACGTCGCCGTTGGGTATGTATTGGCGACAAACTTTGATGTCGCCAATAATTTTCACATTCAGCGACAAGAATTGGCGACACAACAAAAATGCATTGCTGTTGGATATGTATTGGTGACACATTTTGATGTTGCCAAAAGTCTTCACATTCGGCAACGCGAGGTGCGTCGCCGTTGGGTATGTATTGGCAACACACTTTGATGTCGCCAACAGTCTTCACATTTGGCGACGCAAATCGCGTTGCCAAAAGGCAAATTTACGTTCGTAAGCAATTGGCGACGTGAAGCGTGTCGCCATTGGGTACGAAGTTTTTCATCTGTACGAAAATTCATTATTAGAATGATATATCACATTCGATCAAATATGTAACAATAAGAGATTTACTTTATTTTTGGCAGGAATGATTTAGTCCCTCTTATGTAAAAGATAGACAGTTCTAATTTTAAAAAATAGCTCAAGTGGCCCTCTAATTGTGCACTATAGGATTTTAATGCCTCTGGAACTATCGAATATGTTATGATCATGTAGTTGCTGAGATCAAATTATCACCAATTTTGGCAAGGATGATATAATTGATAAGACATTAAATCCTAACGGTTTAGATTGACCATTCAAAAAAATGAGTCAGCAACGACATGCCATTAGAATCTATACATTCAATTTACTTGTTTCTAAACCAATGTCTTATGCTATAGTATAATGTACAGTAGCTAGATGACCACAACATAATCACGACTATCGATACCGTTCATTTTGTTGTGGTTAGTACTGTTTTAATCATTCTCGTAATTTTTAGGTCTATTGGATTTTGAAAACCCCTTCATCGGGATGCAGATTTATTATTAGAATGAAATTTTACATCCAATCTAGTATGTAATGATAGGGATTTACTTCATTCTTAGCAGAAATGGTTTAATCTTTCTTATTTATAAAATAGACAATTCCAATTTTAAAAAAATAGTTCAAGCGACTCGCAAGTTGTACACTATAGGACTTTAATGCCTCAGGAACCACCGAATGTGTTACGATCACATGGTTGCTAACGTCTGATTATCATCAATTTTGGTGAGAAAGATATAATTGATAAGACATTAAATGCTAAAGGTTTAGATCGATCATTTAAAAAAATAGCAGACCACTACATTTAAAAGGTATACATTAAATTTATTTATTTCTGAACAAAGGTCTTGTGCTAATCATTCTTATAAATTTTTGGGTCTATTCGATTTTGAAATCCCCTTCATCGGGACATAGATTCTCTATTAGAATAATATTTTACGTCTGATCAAGTATGTAATGAAGAGAAATTAAAAAAAAATCTAGTGAACCCTAATACATAGATATATAAGTATCTACTCCCTTTATCCCAATTCAAATGTCGCCTACGAATTTTTGTGCATTTTCACTTTAATTTGGTGTAAAAAAATAAAAAAATAAAATATCAAATTTTTTTTTTTGGGTTTGAAAATGAACGAAAATCAGTAGTAGACATTTAAATTGGGACGGAAAGTAGAAGAAATTAACAATCGCAAAAAGAAAATTATTAAAATACAATAATATAAAACGACGTCGTTTCGAGAAGACCTAGTTTTTTTTTTTTTGGTACAAAATACTTAAATTGTTAACCCTTTATGTTATTGTTCAAACCCAATTTGAATTACTTCAATCACAATTATGAGTTAAAAGTTATGCCCGAAATACTAAATAAATTAACTCTAATTGGAGGTAATTCAAATTGGGTTCGAACAATAATAAAGGGCTACAATTTTCATATTTATCAAAATTGCTAATTTTAATGTTTAAAGTAGGGGTGTGCAAAAAACCCGCAACCCGACCCGACCCAAATGGCCTTGAGCAGATCCGACCATGAAAAAAATCCGCAACCCGACCCGATCCAAAGGGTCTCGAGCGGCTCCGAACATAGGCTTCGGTCGGGTATGGGTTGGGTTCTGTTAAAAAAATGAGTTTCGGTTCAGATTTCAGGTCTGTGCGTTTTTTTATCCGCGGGGGCCGGACCCGACCCGACCAACCCGACCCGACGAAAAAATCGGGCTCGCAAACGAGTCTATAGCATCAGTCGGTTTGGTTGCGGGCTTGTATTTTTCGTACCCGACGTGGTCGGGTTGCGGGCCATACCCGACCCAACCGACCCGTGCACACCCTTAGTTTAAAGGTTCAAAATCATGTTTGATTCAACTTTAATTGATATTTTAATGTTAAATATATACTATATATATTAGATATTCCAAATATATAACGAAAAGTGTGTCTAGTGCAGTTGGTCAGAGCCTTGTGTGTAAAGGCTTGTGTAGTTGGATGTCCTGGGTTTGAAACCTAGGAGGTGCCAGAAAATTGTATTTTTCATCAAGTAACCTTTTGGCGACGCAACAATGGGTGTCGCCAATAGGCTACCTTTTGGCGACGCAAAACACGTCGGCAAAGGTGTAATACGTTTTCCACATTAACCATGCTTTCGCCGACGCAAAGCACGTCGCCAAATCTATTGCCTTTTGGCGATAGAGGTGTTTGCGTCGGCAAATACTATTGCCGACATAGCAACGGCGACGGCATGCCGACGCAAGGACTTGCGTCGCCAAAACCCTTTGCCAACGCAAATAAGCCTTTGCCGACATACTATTGCGCGTCGCCAGAACCGAATTTTGTTGTAGTGTTAGTATCAATATTTAATAATGAAACCGATCCTTTCTCTGCCTATAAAAGAATGTCTAGGATTCCATCAATTTAACGTCATATGCTAAAGAGCTAGAAAGTGAGGCAAGGGAGAGAAACCGTCTTTCACCTAGGGCTTAATGCTCTAGTAAAATTATGGTCTCTACAGTCACTAACCGGATTGCTCAAGTTCCGCATAAATGGATCCGAGTACGTCGTTTTTTATTCTTTAAGTTCCACTTAATGTTTGCATTGTGATAATCGTGATAGTTCTAGACCCTGGCATAATGTAGGTCGTTAATTACTTAGCACCATTAAGAATAAACTTACATGTGGTATCAGAGCTTTAGGTTAATGAACGTCATGATTATCCACTACTGGATTAATGAATAAATTGTTGATTTAGTTTTACGGCTTAGATCGACAGTGCAAGAATTGAATTAAGTTTTGTTCAAGTAATTCATCGACTGTCATAATTTTATGCATATACACGGTTATGATGGTTGCGGTCGTTTGGCCGATTTCTGTTCATCAAGTTGATCATATTAGTGATGGGGTACTATTCGATACATGTATTTTATGGAGTCTAATAC
>BPLS01031838.1:0-17269 GCA_019656275.1 Rhododendron kiyosumense | reverse complement strand
TTCTGCAGCTCAATCGTGTACATATTAGTGGGCCCTATAAAAAGTTTTCCAAAGGATTAAGATGGTTATGCTGGCGTGGATTCCCACTTAAGTCCATACCTGGTGATTTCCCTTTGGAGAGCTTGGTTACTCTTGACATGCAATATAGCTGCTTAAAAAATGTATGGGAAGGAACCAAGGTATGTTACTACCTTTTTCTTCATTATCAAGTTTCTTTGGAAAGAAGAATTGAAGGCTCTGATACCCACTTTTTCCCCCTTCTTTTGCAGTATATACAGTTTTTAAAAGTCCTCAATCTAAGTCATTCATATAGCCTTGCCAAAACTCCCGACGTTTCAGAACTCCCCAATCTTGAGAAACTGGTGCTTAAAAGTTGTACAAGTTTGGTTGAGGTTCATGAATCCATTGGAAGCCTTGAGAGACTTGTTTTGTTAAATTTGGAAGACTGCACAAGTTTGAGGAATCTTCCAAAAAGCATTTGTATGCTAAAACATTTGGAAATGCTTGTCATCTCTGGTTGCTCAAATCTCGACGGATTGCCGACAAACATGGGAAATATGGAGTCTCTAAATGTGCTTAGGGCAGATGGAATTGCTTTATATCAATCTGTCCCTACCAATGGCTGGGTGAACGCATTGCATTCTTTCAGCTGGCCTTGGCGGTTGAAGCCAAGAGAAAGTCCGGAGATTTCGTGGCCTTCTTTACCACAGTCCTTGGTAAAATTAAGTCTTGCGGAATGTAATCTTTCGGATGATGATTTCCCAAGAGATCTTAGCAACCTATGCTCATTGAAGGAACTAAATCTGTCATCTAATCAATTTTTTAGCCTCCCAGATTTCGTCAGAGGTCTTGTTAAGCTTGAGAATTTGGCAATACATTCTTGCCCAAGGCTCCGCAAACTTTATGATGTCCCGCAACTACCTTATTTTGATTTTGGAGATAATAGATTGCTTGAGGAACTAACCATTCAAATCTCGCACCGTCCAACAACCACTTGTCATTTGGACGGATGCAACCATCCAGAGACTCTGGGCTTATTCAAATTAGAATCCGTAGAAAATGTTGAAGCTGAGATCATTAACAATTTGGGCTTGTCGAACTTGCAATCCATGGGAAACCTAACTGTAAAGCTAATGTCATGGTTTGGCATACAACAAAGAGTGTCTCCCCCCCAGGTGCGCTCGCTCTCTCTCTCTCTCTCTCTCTCTCTCTCTCTCTCTGAGTGATGCTTAGATTTTCTTTTGTGACACAGGTATGTTATGAAACACATATAATCTATGCTTATATTCCTGGTAACAAGGTTCCACCCTGGTTCAATTTTAAGAATCTAGGATCTTCAATTGATTTTATTGTGCCTTCATATCTTAATTCGAGGATCCAAGGCTTGAACGTATGTTCAGTTAATGAGCACTCTGGCGATCCAATAGACTTTAAAGTACTTTCTTTCTTGGGTGACCAAAAACATCATGAACCACATACTATCATAAGTAATAGGACGAAGGGCTTGATTTGGAGCCATTGCCCACAAGTCTTTGGAACGGCAGAAGATGGTGAAGATACGATGTGGCTAAGTTATTGGAAGTTTGGAAATCAATTGGAAAGCGGCGATGAAGTCAATATTTTAGTGTCTGGAGGTGAATTTGTGCAAGTAAAGGAGGTTGGAGTCCACCTTCTGTACAAGGAGGAACAAGAAGAGATGAGCTCCCAATCAGCCTATAAAGATAAAGGATCCAATCAAGTCTATCAATTTGGTAATATCGTTCCAGGAAATGTTTCTGCACATCAGCCGACCTCAATATTATTGCACCAACTCGGCAATGATTCTCGTCTTTGCGAGTATTGTGAGAATCTGTACCCTCCACCTTGGATCCCTGTCAGTCCTAATTACGATTCTGATTCGCAAAATTGTTGGGCTTCAGCACTTATGACGGCGAGGTCATTTTACGTTTCTCAAGACCTTGGGCGTTGATTTATTAAGCTTCTAACAGCTTGTATCAACAATCGATATTTCGTAGTTAATCTGGAAAAAGTATATTTCACATCTCATTTGCTCTTGTGTAATGTATATCATATACTTAAGATTACGTGATACTACAAATTTAGTGCAATTTTGGTTCAGATTTATCCGAATCCGATCCGTTTACGAATCGAAGCCGATATCACACCAACTTAAATTTGGTTGTTTGATCCGTTTTTTTACAAGATAGAAAACTAGTATTTTTTCCCTTTTGCAAAACGCAAAACTGGGCTTCAATAAAATAAGAAACTATTTTTTCTTTTAATTTGGGTAACTTACAATATTAATCCTCCTAGCCAATCAAAATAAAAGTATTAATCCTATTAAGGTGTCAAGTTCGACTCTCCTTGTGTCAAGTTCGATTCTCCTTGCAATCTAACTCTTGGAGCCACCTCACCTTAATATGTAAGCGAGGGAAAGTGCTATGAGTTGGGCTATAGGAATTAGTTTGAGATGTGTGTAAGTTGGCCCGAGACACCTTGCATTATCACAAAGCAACTAACAAAAACAGAACTTAAATTTTAGTCATGTCCCTTAGTCTTCCTTACGATTACATCATAGTTGAAATTGAACATTATCTTTTTCTCCTCGACCTCGGGGATACCCCTTATAGGTTTTATGTTCGATTAGCCTTTTTTTTCTATTCAAGCTGATTTACCCCCAAAAAATATTGATACTAAACTAGTAACGAACATTGCAAAAATACTATGATAATTGGCAAATGCTAACCGGTGCAATATTGCACCGGATATGTGGGTCCAAATGGCCGGCTTTCCAGTTTTCTCCGTACTGAACAATGATGTAACAAAGCACTTTTAAATGTTTTACAAATTTACCCTTGGTTTTGTAACTAATAACAAAATAACCAATAACCAAATTAGAAAAAGTAATTTGCAACTTTTTTGCTGGGAAAGTCAACTCAGTGTAGCATTACTTTTACCATGTGCATACTCGCTCCCACCTCTCTCTCTCTCTCTCTCTCTCTCTCTCTCTCTCTCCTTTCCGTTTCTCTCTTTTCCTCATTTTTCTGTATCTCATTTTTTATTTTTGTTCTAAAAATATTTGGCTTTCGGTTAACCTTTTATTTTTAATTTTACTTTAGTTTTCAATCATTACCCTATCTCTTTCTTCAATTATTATTTTATTTCTCAAATTATTACTTTCTCATCTCTCTCTATCATTACTCTACTCCTCTCTCCACCCTCTACAAAAACTAAACTAAACTACCAACCGAACAAAGCCTTTCGGTTATAAGTTCTGTTTTGTTTTAAATTTGTTTTCCAATCATTACCCTGCTTCTTTCTTCAATCATTACCCTATTTTTCCAATTATTACTTTCTCATTTCTCTCTATCTCTTTCCAATCATTACTCTTATTTTCAATCATTATTCTATTTCTCTCTCCACCCACTACTAAAACTAAACTAAACTAAACTCCCAACCAAACACTACCTTTATAACTTCCACTATATACATATTCATTTTTTACACAAATTATATACTCAACTGTACTCGTATCTACTAAATGAGATCTATATTGAATATAAGATTATTTATAACTAAAATTTTAATTTTTCAATGTGAATTTTATATTATTGTGCATGAATTTTAGGAGAGATTGATTTTCACATCCCTATTTTTGATATTCAAACTTTTTATTATTTTTTTTATTGTTGAAAGTGTATGTATTTTTTTGCTAAAAGACGAAAAAAGAAAATATAAACAAAGGGAGTGAAAATCATTTCTAGAGTTTTACACTCTAAATGTTTGCATGTTTCAATTATTAACTGTCTATGTATAAAAAGTAAAGATGACTTCTTTTTTGTGTCTTTATTCAAATTTTTTCACGTTGGTAGTTTTGTATCAAATTTTTTTGACTTATTAATTCATTTGAATGAGAGAAATTGAAAAAGTAAAAAGTTATGATCGAAACTCATATTATTTTGAATAAAAACAAAAAAATTAGAAAAGCCTTTTTTACACTGAGTTTGGAACTGGAAAGTACATATCCTTTGATGGGTTATCTAGCATCTGAACAATAAAAAAAAGTTTAGAGTGTTGCATAATTAAAAAATCCTGTTTTACGCAGAGTTGGCGCTGGATAGTCAGACCATAAAAAAAATTATTTTTGGCTTTTTACTCTATCCATGTAACCGACAAATTTTTTTTTTCTCCACCTATGTAACTGACAAATGAATTTTTTGGCTTTTTCTAAAATGGTTGTTTTAGAATTTGTCAAATGGTATATCCTTCTGAAACAATCCAAAACATCCCTTTTACAAAAAAATCAAATATAATTCGTTTTACCATAACTTCTAACCCCTTGAGGAAAAAAAAAGCAAAAAGAAAAGAAAAAGAAAAAAGAAGTAGGTAACACTTACAGTTGTCAGTTTACATAGGTAGAACCATAAAAACTATTTGCCGAGCAAAATTTAGTTTAAAAATAATCTAGGGGTGGTATTGTCTTTTCATATGTGTTTGCTATGCACTCAATTCGGACCGACACTAGCATTGGAACACACAAAGAAAGCAAGTGCCAGCAAAGCCAATGGACCCACACAAGGACTAAAGTACTACTCTGATTACAAGGTTAAGGGGTGCAATATAGCAACCATTAGCCGGACCGATGATAATTATAGGCAAGTGAGATGCTCCTGCATTTGTTCAGAGGTCTCAGATTGGCATCCAACATTTTGCCGCCCCTTTTGTGTTCTCCTGAATAATTGTGCATGGACATTGCGTAATGATCAGCATAAGAGAGCTGTTGTAACGACCCGTACCAACAGACCTATCTCAAGACTAGTTATTGCGGGCAATGGTGACACCGCTAGGCAATTCCACATGGTGTCATTGACCAATGTAAGTGAAAAATCCCAGCTCCTCTAGGTTTTAAAATTTTACTATATTTAAACTTTTTCAATATCAACCCACAATCGATATATCAACCCAATCAATCACCTGAAAGCAATAAACAAAAGAACACCAAGATATACGTGGAAAACCCTAAACGGGAAAAAATCACGGGAAGGAATCAAACACTATAAAATATTGTGCGGTTACAAGTAATCTTACCCTACGATTCTGAATCCGCACAAATCGCCCTAAGATTTACTTGCCGAATCCATGTTCACCACACTCAGTGCTTAACTGCCGATGCCTTGAATCCACAAGCCTTCCGTTTGCCTCCCGGAAATCCACCGCAAGACTTGAACTTGGCTAGGAATCCTCATTAGGGCTTTCCTCAAATAAGTTGAAGAAGATGTTGAAACCTCTTGAAGATGTCTTGTACTCTCAATGATTCATCGATCCCATTGTACTCCAAGATTCAAAAGAATAAAAACCCTCTTCCGTGTAACACAATATGGCTGCCTCCTTTTTTATTTTCTTTCGTTTCAACCAGGGATGAAAGCATCTCACACCTTTTATAGCCTTTGTCCACATGTCCTTATATTGATAAAATCTTCTAGATCAAAGAGATATGCTAAGACTTAATTGAACCGTCCAATAGACTAACCGATCAATCGGTAATTTAATCTAACCAATCTGCTTTTTCACCGTGGCTTAATTTGAAATGCATCACTTTCCATGAGCACCAATTTCTTTCCTCTCAAGAACAATCTTTCCTTTTCAATCTATTCATACAAAATCTTCACTCTCAATTACAAAATGAAATTCCTTCCACTCTAATTCTATACAAACTCATTAGCCTATAAAATAAAATAAAATAAAATTATAACTCGATATAAAATACGTGTTTTGTCATATGGAATTGCCAATATAAGTGACTCCGGAATTTGATCCTTACAATAAGCACCAAATGGGAGGGTGGAAATCAATACTACATTTTTTGCAAGAAAATTTTAAATTTTTTTCAACAATTCACTAGATATTGATGAGTTTTTTTAATTTATAAAAAAAGTTTGAATTTTTTCTTGAAAGAAATGCATTGTTTATGAGTTCTCATTTTGCAGACCGGACAAACAATTTGAGATGGAAGTAGTATGAAAATTATAGGCGAGCAAGATGTTCCTCTATTTGTTCAGAGGTCTAAGATGGCGAGGTTTAATTTTATGCCCCTGTTGTGTTCTGTTCTCCTGTATAATTGTGCGTGGACATTAATTTTGCCTGGTCAAACGCTATGCACGCAAAGTTTAACAACCATTGAACTTGTATGCACGAGATCTGCCTAAGAGTATCTACAACACTATAATCAAATGTAAAAGGTTTTTAAAGTTAACAATATTGGTGCAAAATATAGCTCACAATGCCATAATCAAACTTAACAACCTCCATAGAAATAATCAAATTTTGGGTTTTGGATAATCAAAATTAGCAACCTTTTGACAATAACCAAATTTAATGGACCCACATATTCTCAATGAAATACACATATTCTATCTCTCTTTCTTTTGAAAAATTTTCAAAAAAAATATTTTACTAATTTTTTTTAGAAAAATTTTTTAAAATAATTTTTTTTTCAAAAACTATTTTCAATTTCTAGTAAATAGTTATTATTAGTTTCAAAACTATTTTTTGAAAAACTACTTTCTACTTTTCACAGTTTTTAGTTTTTTGTAGTTTAAAAAAATGATATTATAACAAATTTTGGTTATCCAATTTTGATTATGCCATTGTAGATACCTATATTGTTAATCTTAGCAATATCTTAAGTGAATAATCAAAAACTGATGTGGCAACTTTGGGTTATCAATTTTTGATTATATCATTGTGGATACTCTAAGGGACTATATATATTCTCTCCTCATCCAACAGTAAAAAAAATAAAATTCTCACCCCTTATCCTAGCTTCTATTTATCCCATCCTAAACAAATATAGTACGACTAGTACATAATTACATTCATTATCCAATAGGTCCCACATGTCTCCTCTATCCCAACGCTAACTTAATCCCATCTTTTCCAACCGTTACCATAATCTATCTAGAAATCAAACGTGCCCTAAAGGGTAAGTTTTCCATCATGTGTTGCAAATATTGTCGGACGATCGAATTGGTAAGTTTTCTTTATTTGTAGGTGGTAGATGGGCGTTTGAGCGGATTGAAATGGATCCTGAGTTGAATATGGGTGGATCGAATACAAGTCAACAATAAGCGGGTTGAAATAAGTCGGATCAAATGTGGGTCAAGTCATACAAAAACCCGTCCCGACCCGAGCCATTTTCCTTCCTTTTCCCCAAAAAATAAGATTGAAAATAGGGGAGAAAAAAAACTGAACTTATCCACCCCAATTTTCAACGCCAACCTCACCCCCTCCTCTCCAGCAACATCTCCGTTCACCGGTGATTTTGGTTTGCAAGAGTAAAGTTGTCAACAACATAAAAACTCAGTTTTGATTAGATATGTATGGTATAGTAAAAATGCTCTCACATTGTATGGAATAGTAAAAATGCTCTGAAACCAAAGAAAATGTCTTTCGATTCTTGTAAATTGTCCTTGTTATTTGTACCCAATTTGAACTATTACCTATTCAATAATTAGATTTTTTTGTATTAAAAAAAAATACGTATAATGTGTTATCTCGAGACCTACACAGACCAAGAATTGACTTGTGGGAAAAGGATCCACACAACTATGTTATGTAAAATTTGGAGCGGCCCACAAATTTCTAATAATAAACTGGTGTGCGCGATTTTTATTTATTTTTATGTATGGAACCGGCTTGTAACAACGAGAAATTATTACTTGCTCTTCACTTAGGGCTCCAAGAATCTTTTTCACCACACATTTGTATGTGGCTCACATAAATGTGTACTATAGAAAACCCTTGAAGCAACACGTGAAGGTTCTTCAAGAGCATTGAATAATCAGTATGTAACAACTCAACTAAGAGCATCTCTAACCAAGCTTCATATCTCTATATTTTGGAGATATAGAGATCAAATGGACTCCGACCAAAATTTATTTTGGAGCTCCTAAATAGAGATCTCATTTTGGGGCTCTAAATTTAGAGACCCAACACTAAAATAGAGACCCATCTTGTTAAGGAAATATAGTCCCAGGAATGTAATGAATGGTAGGGGATACATTAATGATATAGACTAGGGATGGGGGAAATTCGTCTGTGAACCCGTTTATTTTCTCAATACCCACTCCTAGCTTAGTAATTAATTATTTTTGTCTCTTTTTTCTAAGTATTCATCCCTTCAGCCGATACACATTAAGAGTAGGGGTGAGCATGGTCCGGTTTGGTTCGGTTTTATAGTAAACCAAGAACCAAACCAATACCTACGGATTATAAATTTCGAGAACCAAACTAACCCACAAAACGCATAGAACCAAACCAATCCAATCCATTAGACTACGGTTTGGTTTCGGTTTTAACCACGGTTTGCTTTGAACTAAGCTATCATCTCCAAAAAAATATTTGAAGTACTTAAAATTACGAAGATAAATTTAAAAAAAACTTATATTAAAATCAATTTCATTCAGATTCTTAAAACAAACTAATATCAACCAACTAATTTAAGAGTAGAATACCAATAATTGCCTCAAACAAATAAACGAAATACCGGTAAGTCACTAAAATGAACCAACTAAGAATACCACTTATTAAACATCTTAAGATAGTTTAACCAAATAAAAGGGCAAAGAGATGGATGCTACATTAGTACATTAGGTTTATATAGTATAGGGATAGATTTTCTTATATAAAAAGTTAGGGTAATTAGTCTTGGTAATGGTAGTAGAGGAATTATAGGAATAGGAATTGGAATCAATAAATTAGAAAAGTAGGCTCCCATATTTATTTGGTGAATCATAATTAAAATATATATAACTATACATATTATATATATATATATATTATACGGTTCGGATCGGTTTGGAACCATAACCGTGAACATGAATCCACAAACCAAACCATATAATGCGGTTTCTAATTTTTTTAAACCATGATCAAACCATACTACTAAAAAACCAAACCAAATCTTTCGGTTTGGATTGGATTCACGGTTTGACGGATATTTTGCTCACCCCTAATTAAGAGCTCTAATTTTCGTTAGGTGGGAGAATTGGGTGCCCAAAGAATTTTCCTTAGGGAGATCAGGACGGATACGCAAGTATAAAAGACTTTTGAAGTTGTAGATGAGAAAAGTGAAATACGATCCTTGTCAACCCTTCTAGATGGTTATTCATGGGTAGGGGAATAATTGTCATCCATTGGTGGGAAAGGGTGGGGGAGGGCTAGTGGCGGACTTACGAAGGGGCACGTAGGGTCATGCGCCTCCACTCAATCTCATTTTTTTTTTTTTTAACCATGTTTTTCTCGTGTTTGATTTAGGACCGTAAAGTATAATTCGCACACATTTGGATCTTCTCAATGATCCAAGTCATTTATAACATAGAGATTGTCAAATAATTTATCCACGTGAAATACGATCCCTCGCCAACCCTCTTAGACTGGTTATCCATGGGTGGATAGAGGACTGATTGTCATCCATTAATGGGAAAGGGAAAAGTGAAATATGATCCATCGCCAACCCTCTTAGATTGGTTATCCATGGGTGGGTAGGGGATTAATTGTCATCCATTAATGGTAAAGGGAAAATTGAAATACGATCCCTCGCCAACCCTCCTGGGTTGGCAATGGGGCGGGTAGGGGTGGATATCACTATCTCCGTCTTCGATTCCCGAACTCAAATCCATCTCCATCCCCTCCCCGATTCCCACCGGGGAATTATTTTTACCCTCCATCCCCTACCCAAACGGGGACGAGGATCCCCGCGGGGAATCGGGGATCCAACTGGAACCACAGGCAAAACCGGTGTTCTTAATCCGGTATCCCTCCAGCCAGGGACGGAACCAGGATTTTGTAAACTCGGGGGCCGAACTATGAATAACAAGATTTTGAAATTTTACGACTCCTGAATCTAATAGTTTGGTTTATTTTGAGGAAGATTTTTTCGATAATGGATTGAGAGAAATAGAAAGATAAAGGAGATTTAATAATTAAAAGAAAAACTTATTGAGACCGTGTGCAGAGAGAAATTGGATTTTGGGAAAACGAACACATTTGTACAACATTTAAATGTCTAAATAACGCCCAATATAAAATACAACGTGTAGAAATTCTTAACGAATAAAAAAATAACTAATACTAAAATTAAAATTTGAAAAAAAAAAAAAAAAACCCATCGCGACACGAGGGCCATGGCCCCCATATGACCACACATGCATCCGTCACTGCCTCCAGCAAGACGCCAAGAACAAACAACACATGCAGAGCTCTTTAAAGCTTCGATTTCTTAGTCTCTCAACACGACGCTATTTCATGAGTTTCCGACGTGAACAATATTTATCAGACGTGAATAATATTTATCTGACTAGAACTATCGATTTGAACTCTTCTTTCTACTAATCTTCTATCCGTGGTAATTGAATTCAATTACTTCTATGTTAATTGACAGTGAGATTTAGTTTCTTTCTTTCTTCCTCACTTATATATATATATATATATATATATAGTACTCCTATATAATTTTCATTTATGTATATAACTTATTAATTATATATATATATATATATGTATATAAACAGGGCGGGGCGGGGCGGAGATGGAGCGGGGACAGACTCATACCCATCCCCTACCCGTTCCCCATTTTTTTTAAAAATTATCTCCCTCCCCTACCCGATCCCCGAAAAATCCCCGAATCCCCAGCCCATTTTGGACGGGAAATGAGGCGGGGCGGGACAGCCGGGATTGCCATCCGGCCTCTTAGATTGGTTATCCATGGGTGGGTAGGTGACTAATTGTCATCCATTAATGGTAAAGGGAAAAGTGAAATACGATCCCTCGCCAACCCTCTCAGACTCTCTTAGACTAGTTTTCCATGGGTCGGTAGGGGATTCATTGTCATCCATTAATGGGAAAGGGTGGAGTGGAGCCCGGAGCAGACTTACTTAAAAGGACACGTGGGGTCACGTGTCTTCACCCGACCCTTTTTTTTTATACCGAGTTTTTCTTTTGTATGATTTAGGATTTTAAAGTATAGTTCACACACATTTGGATCTTTTCTCGACGATCCAAGCCGTTTATAACGTAGAGATTGTCAAATAATTTATCCACACAAAAATTCAAGTTGATCGGACACTCATAACAACTTGATAAGAATTTTTTTGCAAAATATGGTTAGACCATGTATTTTTCCTAGATAAAAGTACTTAAGTACTTCAACGAAGTGGTTCAAAAAGACAGAACAACGTACACTCTCGCTCTGATATTTTATTCGAAGAGCCCTATTATATGAACAGTTTGGATCTACGAGGAGAGATACGTGTGTCACAAATTGCACCGGCAGGGATTGAAAAATGAGAGGGGTGCGAATGGAATTTCCCGAGGCATGGGGTTCTTTTTCTTCTGTGTTGACGAACACTTTCATTTACCTCTTCAAAGTCTCCTCTAATTGGTCTTCTCTGGAGTATTTTTCTTTTAGGCTCTATTCGATTTTTCAATGAATTGGTTCATAAAATCTTATCAAAATACATTACTTCTCTGACATTTTATTCGAAGAGCCCTATTATATGAACAATTTGAATTGACGAGGAGAGATATAGGTGTCACAAATTGCACCGGTAGGGAAGCATTGAGTCATTTTATTAAGTTGGGATGAAAGAAAAATAAATTGCACTTGTAGGGAATTGTCGTTTTGCAAACGTGTTTCGCCGCTTGATTCACCAAATTCTTTTAACCTTCTATGCTAAATAAAATAGGTATCTTTTCCTTGGTAACAAAATTAGGACTTTTGTTGTATCTTTATGATACATTCAGTGGCAAAAACTCAAATATGTCTGGATACGTTTAAAAAAAATTGAAGCACCAAAAAATCGTTTTCCGTGATGGTGTATAATTGTAGTTTTTTTTTTTTTTAATCTTCGGTGTATAATTGTAGTTGACTGCGAAATTTTTGAAGATTACCAATAATTGTAGGTTCTCGAATTTCTGAGTCCGCCACTGGAGACTAGAGAGGGCGACAAACAGGGACGGGGTTCTGGTGCTGGTGTGAATATTGAAGAATGAGAGGGGTGCGACTGGAATTTCCCGTGGCATGGGGTTTCTTTTTCTTTTCTTTTCTTTTTTTAATGAGAGACATAGGGTAATTTCACTCATTTTTCTTCGATCACTTTCATTTTAGGCTCTCTTCGATTTTAAGCAATTAGGATCAATTTCACTCTCTGGGTTTGAAGTGACGATCTAAATCCCGGCGATCTCTTCATCGAAAGCGCCGGCGACCTCAATCTTGGCCGGTGCACTGTCCACGACACCTCCACCGGGATTTGTATGTAGATATCTCTATATATTGACGCATATATGTATACATGATAGATATATCATTTTAAACTCCATGTGTATTATTCTAATGTCTTGAGTCTGAGGTGTGTAAAAGTAGCAGTAACAGAGCCCTTCCAACAGATTTTCAGTGACCAACAGATTTTTTGTAGTCTTTTTCATGGGGTTTGTTCAATGTCTGCTATGAAATCCCAAGAAGCCTCTTCTTCGGCTTCTCTAGGTAGTTATCATGTGTTCTTGAGCTTCAGGGGCGAGGACACTCGTAAGACTTTCACCGATCACCTCTACACAGCTTTAGACCAAGCTGGATTTCGCACCTTCAGAGACGATGATGGCATAGAAAAAGCAGAAGATATCAAGTCTGAACTCAAGAAAGCAATTCAAGAGTCGAGGATTTCGATAATTGTCTTCTCGAAGAATTATGCCTCGTCAACTTGGTGCCTCGAAGAGCTTGTGATGATCCTCAAACGTAGGGCTTCCAGACACGTAGTTCTACCAATCTTCTATGATGTGGATCCGTCTGAAGTGAGGAAGCAAATCGGCAGTTACAAAGAAGCATTTACGAGGCATGAAGAGAAGCTCAAATCAGAAACAGGCGGTGAACTGGCGAAAGAGAAACTGAAGGAAAAGCTAGGAACATGGAGGGCTGCGCTTAGAGAAGTTGCAGATGTGGCCGGGATGAATTTACAAAATCAAGTCGATGGGTAATTTTCTCGTAGCTCGCTTCTTTATCTAGGCATAACTTGTGTCGCTTTTCATCCCAGTATTACAGTAGTGCCAATCAGGGACGGAGCCAGAATTTTACCCTAACAATGGTGAAGTGGTGAAATGTGTACTTAAAAAATGAAAATATGCATTACAATATGAATATTCATCGACTCTATAAAAAATTAAAATATCATAATAAAAAACTATAGTTAATGATGTTTGTCATTTGCACAGACAGTACAAAAAAAGACTAACTCTAGTTTAATCTATCTACTAAAGTGAGACATCTTGAATTGTGCCGAACGTTCTTTCATGTCATTAAAAGTATCGATGATAGAATCAGCATTGAAACTTTTGGCTATATCCTTCTCAATGTATGTAATCATGAAATTTGCCATAAAATCATCTCCATCCTATTGTGCAATCTAGTTTTCACAAGTTTAATAGCTAAAAATGCACACTCCATCGTAACCCTTGAAATAGGAAAAGTATATAAGATGAATCAATTTATCAACAAGAGGATAATTGCAGACCTTTTTTTGTTTTATTTAGTACTTGACATAACTCTGAAATAGTGCACACCTTTACTATAGGCATTGGAGTGGTGCCTGAATCCAGGAATATCACACAACCACTATTGTTGGCATTTGGCTTGTGCATAGTGCATACCTAAGGCTCAGTTTGGATGCCTGTAATCTTTTGTAGGAATAGGAATTTAATTACCAAGGATCAAATTTCTAGTAATTCGATACCTGGAGTAAATATATTCCGAGATTAATTAAGTAATCTTCTCTAAGAATCATTTATTTTGAAAATATCCTAAAAGTCAAATGTTTCCTTTTTATATTGATCGAGCAAGGTATGTTAGAGTTCTGAAATCACATTTGCATTCCCCCTAAGATAACTATCAGCCAAACACAGCCTTAGGTTAAGTTGTTTTAGATTTTGCTTTCTTTTCTCTTTTTTTTTTTTTTTGTCTTATCTTATAGAGTACTTTGCAAAAAAGCAAAGTGTGGATTTTTTTTTCCTTAATTAGACCTCATCCTTTATATTATTTTACTTTGGCCCATTGAATTTAGTTTTGGAATGCTTTTTTGGTCTCTTTTCTTGAAAAAAAAAATAGAGGATTTAGGCCTAGTATATAGCAAAAAATAATGAAAAAAATCTAGCAATAGCGGTTCTATATAAGTTGGGGTCAATGATTGCATTTTCTAAACATGGTATAGTGGCCGCCGCCACCACTAGCCCCCCCTAGCTCCATCTTTGGTCCCGATAACGTGGTCATTTTTGTTACTTATTGCTTTGAAATATTTAATTCTTGGTTTGTGCTATTCTGTCTAATATGTCATGTATTCTTATTGTTTTTTATGTCCCATCTTTATCACAATTTTCAGACATGAAGCAAGATTTATCCAGAAAATCATAAAAGTGGTTGGAGACAAGCTAAGTCGCACAACCTTGAACATTGCCCCCAACTTGGTTGGAATGCATTCACGAGTCAAAAATATTCAGCATTGGTTAGAAGATGAGCTAAGTAATGTTGGCATCGTTGCAATTTGTGGAATGGGTGGAATAGGCAAGACAACCACTGCAACATTTCTTTACAATTTGAACTTCTCAAGATTTGAAGGTAGCAGTTTTATTGCAGATGTGAGAGAAATTTCACAACAACAAGATGGTTTACTTCGTTTACAAAGACAGTTTCTTACGAACATTTTGAAGACAAAGAAAGTAAAAGTAAACAGTATTGCTGAAGGAACCGCTATGATAAAAGATGCCATAAGTCGCAAAAAAGTTTTTGTAGTTCTTGATGATGTAGATGAACTTGACCAATTAGATGCGCTACTTGGAATGCGAGGTTTGCTTTTTCCAGGAAGTAAAATCATCATAACGACCAGGCGTGAGCGATTACTAGGGCCGTATCAATTCTATAAGGTGCATAGGCTTGAGAATCTGAGAGATGAGGAATCCTTGGAGCTTTTTAGCTGGCATGCCTTTGGAAAATGTTATCCTGACAATGGGTATGGAGATGTCTCAAAAAGGGTGGTAAGCTACTGTGGAGGGATACCATTAGCAATTAAAGTTCTAGGTTCTTCTCTATCAGGGAATTGTTTAAACGTATGGAAAAGTCAATTGGAAAAATTGAAAGCGATTCCCGAGAGTAAAATTGTAGAAAAACTCCGAATAAGCTATGACTCTTTACAAGATGACCACGACAAGCGTCTATTCCTCAATGTTGCTTGCTTTTTCGTTGGAAGCGATAAGGATTCTATAGTTACAATCTTAGACGGATGTGAATTCTACACAGTGGTTGGGATTCAAAACCTCGTGGACAGATGTCTAATATCAATTGTTGAAAGTAAAAAACTGGTAATGCATCATTTGCTTCAACAAATGGGAAGAGAAATTGTTCGTCAAGAGTCACCAAATGAGCCAAGTAAACGTAGCATCCTCTGGAATCATAAGGACGCATTGGATGTTTTGAGAGAAAATGCTGTAAGAATTATACTTTGCTCTTTATGTATTTTTGTCTAAATTTTTTTAATGTTGCTATTCACTAATCGTTGTTCCTACTACCCATTCTCCCTTTCCCTTTTTTTCTCATTCTTATGTTAGGGCACAAGCAAAATAGAAGGCCTCAAACTCGATATGGATCTGTTGAGAGAAGATACATATGCTAGTACATTTTTCGGTGACAATAGAAAACGTCGCTATGAAGAGTTCCTTGGAAAACCCTTATTGTCAAATTTTGGAGGTTTGTTTAAAAGACATGGTTTCAGTATCTTCTCCTCTCACCTCAAACCCACAGATCCAGAAAATGCATTTCCAGTGGCTTTGGAAGCTGATGCATTTGCAAGGATGCACAAACTAAAACTTCTACAGCTCAGTCATATACATATTAGTGGGCCCTATAAAAAGTTTCCCAAAGGATTAAGATGGTTGTGCTGGCAAGGATTCCCACTTAAGTCTATACCTGGTGATTTCCCTTTGGAGAGCTTGGTTGTTCTTGACATGCAATATAGCCTCTTAAAATATGCATGGGAGGGAACCAAGGTATGTTACTACTTTTTTCTTCCATTCAAATTTCTTTAGAAAGTAAATTGCAGGCTTTGATACCCACTTTCTCCCCCCTTCTATTGCAGTTTCTAGGGTGGTTAAAAATTCTCAATCTGAGTCATTCATACTACCTTGTCAAAACTCCCGACTTTTCAGAACTCCCAAATCTTGAAAGACTAGTGCTTAAAAGTTGTACAAATTTGGTTGAGGTTCATGAATCCATTGGAAGCCTTGAGAGACTTGTTTTGTTAAATTTGAAAGATTGCAAAAATTTGAGAAATCTTCCGAGAAGTATTTGTATGCTAAAACATTTGGAAACACTTGTCATCTCCGGTTGCTCAAATTTTGAGGGATTGCTGACAAACATGGGAAATATGGAATCTCTAACTGTGCTCAAGGCAAATAGAATTGCTTTAAATCAATCTCACCCCACCAATGGGCAAGTGAACGCAGTGCAATCTATCATCTGGCCTTGGCGGATGAAGCCAAGAGAAAGTGCAAAAATTTCGTGGCTTTCTTTACCACGGTCCTTGGTAAAATTAAGTCTTGTGAAATGCAATCTTTCAGAGGATGATTTCCCGAGGGACCTTAGCTACCTATGCTCATTGAAGGAACTAGATCTGTCGTCTAATCAATTTAGTAGCCTCCCAGATTTTGTCAAAGGTCTTGCTAAGCTTGAGGACTTAACCATTTATTCTTGCCCAAAGCTCCGCAAACTTTATGATGTCCCGCAACTTGAGTTGTGTTGTGATGATAATAGATTGCTGGAGGAAGTAACGTTTCAAATCTCGCACTGTCCAACAACCACTTGTCAGTTGGACGTATGCAACCATCCAGAGACTCTAAGCGCATTCAAATTAGAATCCCTAGGAAACATTGAAGCTGAGATTGCTAACAATTTGGGCATGTCGAACTTGCAATCCATGGAAAACCTAACTGTAAAGCTAACGTCATCTTGTGGCATGCAACAAAGGAAGTTTCCCCTCCAGGTTCTCTCTCTCTCTCTCTCTCTCTCTCTCTCTCTCTCTCATGACGTAGCCAGGTTTTAAAGTCAGAGGTGGCACTCAAAAATATTACTATCACTTATATTAAGAAAAAGTACACATGTTTTGGATTAATTATTCATAATACTAGAAAAATACACATTTTTATAGGTTAATCATTCAGCAAAATGCTTACTATC
>BPLS01031837.1:6504-17466 GCA_019656275.1 Rhododendron kiyosumense | reverse complement strand
ATTGCATAATCACGTGTTGATATTGGGTATCATTTGGTTGAGCCACCACATCATACTAGGGGCAACTTGCATTTTAGGGGGCAAAAGGCGTAGGTGAACAAGCTCAAGCTCGAGTCAAGCTTCGACTAATTCGGCTCGTGCTTGGTTCGTTAGTTTTTCACTATGTTTGAGCTTGAGCTCGAGCTCATTAAATATTTAATAAACAAGCTTTAACATGGCACTACTCGGCTCGGCTCTGCATGTTAACAGTCCTAGCCATAAATAGAAATCTCAAATCCACATCTCTTACAATTTGCAATAGAGTCATCTTACCGATTAGACCACAGTCTTGTGTATTCATCATTACAAACAAGCATGTATTTGTTTAGGCTTAAATTCTCACTTATACTATTTATTTTTTGTCACCAAATGTATAAATTATTTCACCGTGTATTTTAGGAATCAAGACTAAATTGAGTGATTCACGATTCGGAAAATGAACGTTTCATTTGCCAATTCGATTTGACAGCTATGGCTTGCCTATCCATCATTTTTTGAATTTTTGGTCGGTATATGTCGTACGTCGCTATCATGCAACTTGACGAGACGATCACCTTAATTTGAATTGTAATTTGCTAAGTTTGCAAAAAAATCCTCCTAGAACCTGATGCAGTGATTCATATCCATCTCTTTTGTACATGTAGATGCAATTCAGTCTTCAATTTGTATCCCAAACCTTAATCAATACTTGTGAGAGGACTGGTGCAAGAATATGCAAAAGTGGTTACAATATTTGATGGACTAATTAAATATCTATGAATTGTAGGAGGAGTGTTAATTCATTCGATTTTAGTTATAAAGCTGAAGAAAGAAAATTTATTATCATCGCCCTCATAAAAATTTAAATTAAAATGCTTGTGATGCATTTTCTAGGAAGGAAGATAAATTTTTTATGTGCTTTGCAGAGTTGCATGCAGTGATACCTATGAACTATATACATTCCTCATTGTAAAATGTTATATGCTGCAGAGTTCTTCGCATCACGTGCAAATCAAAATTTTCTTTAGGCCTGACCCCCCTCCCTCTCTCTGTTTCAATATTTGCAGCATCATTGCCGTTGCTGTGGTCGGACATTATGTGCTGAACATTCATCGAATCAAATGGTATGAGCTATGTGGAAGTCGTATATATCTTTAATCTGAGCTCGATAACCTCCTTTGTCTACCTCATTTGTTTCGTAGCAATTCTTCCAATGGACACTGGGTGGATTTTAATTACTACATCTTCTGTATTCTCTTTCTTTTGTTGTTTCAGGCCTTACCACAATTTGGTATTCACTCGTGTGTCAGAGTTTGCTCTGACTGTTTTAGTAATGATTGTCGGTAATTGCTTCCAACTCCTGCTTTGTAGTAACTACCACACATTTTAGATGTCTCTTGGCTTTCTTAATTGAAATAAGAGTGGGGACCTAAATCAATTTGTACAGGACTTTGTTGCATTTCGTGAATGAAATGTCAATATTGACTAAGCAATAGTGATTTTTTAGCTTACCCGACCTATGCTCACTCCTATGCAATAGTGATTATTATTTAGCTTGCCCGCTAAACCAAGATATTTGCCTTGATACGGTAACAACCGCCTAGAGGTTGATCAACTTCTATGCTCACCCCTATGCAATAGTGATTATTTAGCTTGCCCACTAAACCAAGATATCTGCCTTGATATGGTAACTGCCTAGAGGTTGATCAACTTAAAATGGGATATTATGTTCGGGAAGTGTCTAAGTAGGCGTAGACGCCTACAAACCAAAATATTAAGCTCATATTTCCTTTGTGACAAATTAATCCCTTCGTTTTACCTTGACGCTTCACACACACACAAAAAAAAAAAAAAAATTATAGTGCAAGCCCAATTCTTTTTTATAAGAAACGAGCTTAGGAACTCTTCAATCCCTTTCTTATCACCAATGATAATGCATTTGTTAAAGCATCAAAGCCAATTAGCAATAAGTGGAGAGGCCGTCAAGGCTCGTATACTAATGATGGAGATTATAATTAACCAATATGGGACAAGCTCTAACACTCCCCCGTAGGTCTGTCCCCTAACCCGCACGTGAAGAGATAAACAAAGGATCTATAACATTTGGATGATTGGATCGCAAGGTGCACTTATGGCACAAACAATAGGGCAATCAATCAAGAGTCTTGTTGAAAGCCTCTGAAACCTTTCTAGCTCTGATACCATGTAAAAACATTCAACTCAAAGCAATTGGCAATGAGTGGAGAGGCTGCCAGGCTCATATTCTAGTTATTGAAGTTATAATTAACCAATGTGGGACAAGCTCCAATAGAATTCATAAACATAAACATAGACAAATACCAAAGAAAAGTTATGACAAATGTTTACGAAGACATCTAGTACAAGAACCAACCATAATGGTACAACATCATAGATTTATTTAGCCCTCAGGTACATGAACTAAGCATAAGTTTGTAGATTTTTCAAGGTGCTACAGCTTATGTAAGCTGGTTTCTCTCTTATTGTAAGTTATCTGTAAGTTGGCATCTCTCTCTTCTCAATTTTTTTACATTTGAGAACGTGGCATGTCTGATTCTTAGCGAAAATGGCGGATTCATGTGACGTAGGTGGTGCTGTGACTTAAGTAATTCTAATGCCTTGCTCCAAAAGATGGATGTATGGGTGACTTGCTTGACGATTTCCTAGTCCTAAATTAATAGGTTGCCCCGAGCGTAGGGTGAAGACCGACGTAGCACAATATCTAGTAAGATTGGAGTCGAATCCATAAAGACGGTGATGTGTGCTGATTTAAAAACTCGGGTGGTTAAAAATTAAATGGGCTCTTAGGTAGCCATCCTTTGTAGTTTGATGCTGAGATTAACTAAAACTAAGAAATTGTTTGATTTTTTTTCAATAATTGAAAAGAAGGTACGGTCGTAAGGTTCATGGCACTCGCAACCAGTTCGGATTTCCCTGCTCCATTTAGTGTTCTTTAAAACATTCAACTTTAAAGAGAAAAAGATACCCTGAAAGGTGCGAACCTTTGTGGTTACCGTTTACCCATGCGCAGCGGAGAATGAGTTTTGGACCCCATTCCCCTGTTCACATGGGCTCTGACGATGCCCGGGTTCGTCTCACGGATGTTCTTAATTAACCTAAATTTGCCCTTTCTATTTTTATGTCAGAAAACAGGAGCAGAACGTGTTCGACCTGGCCACGGTGTGATAATCATCCCGCGAACCTACCCTAAAAACGAAGTTTGGGGAGGTATTTATATTAATCCCCGAAGTCAAAAATTAAAATAACACTTTTTTTTTTTTTTCCCCACTATGGCATCCAGTAGCCCTACAACAAATATCTGTAGCACTACGTGTTGCCCTAGTGATGCAATTGTAGGGCTACAGCTCAAAAGTGTAGCCCTACCACCTACGTTAGGGGGTTTTCACGGCCTTGCATGCATTCTTGACACCCAATGCCTCATGCCTTCGCCTTGACTTTCCACGGCGACGTCCAACATGGCCTCAAGGCCTCGCAATCTCAACTTGGCACGAAAAATCACCTTATTTATTTCCTGTGAAACTAACAAAAACAAGACAAAACATGGCATCAAGTGGAAAATGAAATAAAACGCGCTTCTAACGCACTAATTTGCCCTACTTAGGCGCTTATATCTCTAATATTGCGTGCCTATCACGACTCCTCTTCCTCACAGGGTGTCATAGATAACCAGAATTAGACGTGGCTATGCCTAAGTCTCAATAATATCTCCATCATGAGTTTCATGTTGCGATGGATATAGTGGAATATGATGGAGGGGCGCCAATGAAGCACATATACAGATACGGCAAAACCTAAAAAACTAGGATACGGATACGTCGGGGATACGGCTGTGCAGATTATATATTATTATAATTATAATTATTAGTTTCCTACTAGGTATAAGAAGTCAAAAGAGTAGTTAAATTGTTCAATACCAAGCATTGAGCACATGTCCAAGAAAAAACAAGTCATTCAAGAGAACCTAACAAAATCTAATACAAAGCATCCTACATCCAATACATGCCAAGAGTCCAAAATGAGAGGTGAAAGTTCCAATCAATGTCCACTTACATTGACATTAGCCTTCAATTATCAACTGCAATTACATCCCTTTGCCTTCATCGTTGAATATCACGGCTTCCATCTCCAACTCATCAAGGGAAAGATTTGCAATTTCAAGTATACCAACACCCTCAAGGGAATCAAATGCACTCCACCAACATCTCACAATTTGGTATCTCCTTCTGTGTATCCTCGAGTTCTCCTTGATAGGAGACGAAGATTGTTGTGCACGTAAATCAAATCTTGTGCTCGTCGTGGTGTCATTTTGTTCCTTTTTATAGAAAGAATAAAAGAGTAGGTACTCCAATTTCTTTCACAACATGATGAGGAAGATGGTTGACTAAGCAACTTCAACAGTGAAGATTGGAGTGCAGGTGCGGGAGACCCATGTGCAAAGTGCGAACCACCAAATACATGGTTGTAGTGCCCCCCTGTCACGTCATTTCTTGAGTCAAAATCTCCGAAAATTTTCTAAGCAACTCGAAAACTTGGAATACTCAACATTGACAACCTTTCTCTCATCTGGATTCAGAAATCATCTTTGGAAACACTTGTTCCTCGTCTTGAAATCTGTTCATCCCTATGAGGAGGAACACACTCAGGATTTTCATCCAACCACATTGTACTATAGTACCTAGATAAAGAGTTGGAAAGTACAAAAAATCAGATTATGCCAGCCACATCCATCATATTAATGCAAATAATATTTAGTACAGATTCATAAATGCATTGTACCTTGGATTTAATGAATTTGCAAGGCAATGAAGAGGTGTGTTACTTTTGGTCCACCTGTCAACTAGTATATTGTGCACCATAGAATAAAAAACTAGCTCATCATTTTGATCCTTATTCTCATGCTTGTAAATGGCTGCCCTCACCTTTTCAATCATTGTGTCCCACATCTCATAAACCAAGTGAAGACGTGGTTTATCGGTGTCACAAGCTCTAAGCATCTCATAAATTGGCTATGCGAACAAAAGCATGTAATCAATATCACCCCACCACCCCTCTTTCAACAATAAGGTCCTCACCGCTTCAGCTTTCGGAACATTATCCTCTTTGTAAGCAACGTATTTTTCACTAACCATCGATTGGAGGCCACGCTTTGTAAGTTTAAACCTTTTTAGCATTACAACAGCAGATTCAAAGCATGTATCCGCAACAAGAAGTAACTTCAAGGGCACAAACTCACTGAAAATTGCTAACCTCATTGAATGATTCATTACGAAGTTCTTGATATCAGCCACATCTTCCACAATACTGGTAATCCATATGCATTCATTATAAGCAAAAGCAGTACCTCTAGTCTGCTTTGGAGCACAAATATTTTTAAGAGCAAGATTCAAGGAGTGCACTACACAAGGAGTCCAAAAAACTTTGGGGTACTTGCCTAGTGCACCAGCAGCAGAACAAACAGGAGCATTGTCGGTAGTCACTTGAACCACATTTTGAGACCCAGCATCTTCAATAGCTCAAGTCATCAACTCGGAAATAAAAAACTTATCTTTGTGCTCTCCCTCACAATTAACAGCTTTCAAGAACATTGCTCCAGCTTCTGATGCTGCCATAAAATTAATAAGGAGCCTTCTTTGAGAATCAGTCCATCCATCTGTAACAACACTCAATCCCTTTCCATTCCATGACTTTCTAGTAGGCTCCAACAACCTCTCCACATTTGCCCTTTCCTTCTGTAACGGAATCGTTCTCAACAAATTATAACCCGGCGGTACATAACCACTAATTAAGTTATTTGCAGCAAATTGAAAAACACTCACATAATGCGGGTTTCTAGATTGAATGCGAGCAATCTCAGAATGCAACTGTTCTCGAGCACCAAGATTGAATGCCTTCTCAATAGTAGTAGTTCCACTTGCCTTTCTTTTTCTTGTTTCATTCCCTTCCAACCTAAATCCTCTAGTTTCAAAACTCATTCCACCAATAGAATTAGATTGGCAAGATGAAGGTGGCAAAGGAACTTTTTTAGGCATCTTCATCTTCACCTTGTTCTCAGCATCATCAATTTTCTTTCTCATTTTGGCACGGTGTAGAGGAGTCACTTTTGGGACCATTACCAGTGATTTTCAAGAGATGTGAGTCTTGGCCCTAAAGTATGACCCCCTATATTCATATTCATTTAGACAAAAGTGGCATTTAAAAATGGTGTTTCCACCTCGACCTCCCAATTTTTCTACCGTAGTAGCATAAGCCCAAAAAGGAGCTTCTTCTCAATTCATGTGATTGCTACTACTGCCCGTGGAACCTGAACTTCCGGTTCCAGAACTGCTCATCCTTACGTTCCCACACACACACACAGGAGAGAGAGAGGGGATTTAGGTTTGGACTTTGTAGGTGTCGAGTCAGTCGATCACCGGAGAAGTTGTATAATGTAATACTTGGGTTTCTATTATAAAAATACACAATTCATAGTTTTATTGCAGTTTTCCCTTTACAGTTTCTACTTTTTCTACTTGAATGTGTAAAAAAAAAAATTCATTTTTGACCCCGCTTTATTCCAAAACGTATCTGGACATATCCCGCGTGTATCGCTTGCGTGTCCAATTTAATTTAATTATAGGATACTTATTTGCTGTGTACGTGACTAGTTTCGGAGTATCCGTGCTTCATAGATGGGCGCTAAAAAAAGAGTGAAAGGAAATGTTACTTCTTGGTCTTCGTGCCAGAAAAGTGTAAGGCTTAAAGGTGCATTGGTTGGAACGGAAATAACTGCATCGATGAAGGAGTAATATTCATTGTAACATCACCGCTCAATGTCGTTTACAATTTACTGACAAATGTAATACGTTTTCTTTGGATTTGGCAATTTTCTAAGTCAAAAAAGAAGAAAAAAAAAAAAAAACCAATTGCCTATAGGTGCTGTTTTTTGTTTCTATTTTGGGCTTGGCTTTTTGTGTGTTGGTCTACTCTGACTATGGAAATAGTCCTCTGGAGACCCATGCTAATAGTGTTTGTGATATGAATTTTAGACGGGTAGTACCACTTTTCATTGATGGCATAATGATCATCTACACTACAAAACGACTCCCGTGAATGACAAAACTGTAACATCAACCCAGCAGGACGTAAAACTCTATACAGAAGTATATTTGCTTCACAGGTGCTTATGAATGATTTGGCTCGAACTTCACATTGTTTATCCTTTCTTCCGAAAGTGAGACTAATGTTTCTAGGAAGGGGCTATATGTATGGAAACTGTAGAGCACATAACTACCTGTGTTGGTTTTTTTTTTTTTTGGGGGGGGTGTATTTTCTGAGTTCCAATTGTTGTTGTTTTACTTTGTGGTATTGGGTCTGGCAGGATTTTCTTTACAATTTACCCTTTTTTCTTAAATAAAAAAAATAAAAAAAACTTCAGAATGAAGTGCATCATTATCTATTCATCGATTTCGTTCAGGGATAGATCAAGCAAAAATAACACACCGGCTTCTTTGGACGGAGTTAATCTGCTTACAGACGGGGTTTCAACATTAGACATGAGTACCGGTGCAGATTCAAATCCTAAATGCACTGCTGAGAAAATTCCCAGTATAGGTACTGTAGAGTGCAAGTGTGGAATGCCTTTATGCATTTGTGAAGCTCCAGCTCCGTCAACGGATCAAGTATTCTTGCCGGTAGAATCTTGTAGCTACCTTAAAATGATTTAATCGAATTAATTACATGGATCTCACAGACTTTGTTTGTCCCTTGCAGAACAAATTTACATCAACTACTACAGTTCAGTTAAACCCCAAAGCAAAAAAGACGGATACAATACCGAGGAATAGACGTTCAACATCGAACAACCAGCAGTTGTATGTTTGATCTGAGTTTTACAAATTACTTTTGTGTTGATTGTGACATAAGATGCCAAAAAATGAGTTGTTCTAGGTGATTAAGGGTTATGGAGCTGCAATCTTTCTGCCATTATGATAAACACCTCATGCTTTTAGGTCTAGATTCTAGTGCATAACTTAAGCTGATTCTCACATGACTTTCTAGCAATTGGTTCTTTAATAACCTTCCATTTTTCAAAATTTCCCCTTTTAGTGTAGTAACCAGCTATCCTACTGAATCATTCTACTTTTTTGAGATGCATGTTGCCCTATTATGCGGTTTTTAGTTTCTTAGTCTCCAGACTCTCCACATGTTGTCAAGACCAAGGGGTTGGCCCGGTGGATGAGGAGCTCCCTTCAATTTTGGTGTCTTGGTTTTTGTATTTTTCTTGCTTTTAGAGGCTGCACTTGTCAGAGACAATCTCGTTTTTGAATCTGTTTATCCTGTATAATTATGTCATGTGGTTTCAATATCAAATGTTTGTTGTAGATTGTTCATAGATGATACTGGCTCATTGAATGGCAACAAAAGAGGGATTAATACTAAGCTAAAAATAAAGACAGACACTAGAGTCGCAGAGCATAAAATAAGTAGGACCAAGGTCTAAAGGGTCACGGTAAGAGCCTCTTTGTCTAGACTGCCTTTCTCTGGAGTTTCTTTCCATTGCTGTCCCTCTCTTTCCCTGCGCCCTCTTTCACGCCCCCTCCTAGTGGCCATGACTCTTAGTTCTGATCATGCTGCTTTCCAAAGAATTGCATTTCTGGTTCGTCTTCTGATCATTGTGAGTTAACCCTCATCATGGAAGTGCCGCATCAGGATCTGTAAAACGATGTTGGGTTATCCTATTTTGTCTTGGGGGGTTGCTCTGTTTTAGAAGTAGTTCAAGTAGTGGTGTCGTAGATGAAATGAGTATTTACATATATGTGATGTTATAAAGTGGGTAGTTTAGCTTAGTCGAAGTTTTGCATCTTTCACAAGTTTTTTCTTATGGATCCAATTCAAAGAATTTGTCCACATCACGTTGGCTTTGTATTTGCTCATCGAACCTCCCCCTCTCTCCCTCCTTCCTTGTCTCTCTGATTTTCTTTTGTTTTGGTTTTGTATCAAAGACATCTACCCATGTTTCCTTCGGCAGAAAAGTGTTTTTATTGAACCAGTTGGTGAGAACTATATATAAGATGGAGTGAAGACTTGCCAGCATTTTATAAATAGAGGAGAAGAACCATTCAGTTTAGTCCAAACATGCCCTTAGATGCTATGTATAAGGGGATTTTGGTCCTTTTGGAATTTTTTTGATAGAATGTCTAGGCACTTTGGACACTTATTCGTCACATTTTCGCTGAAAAATTATTGACCACACTTCACTTGTGAATTCAATGGGGGTGTACGTAAAAATTTAGTTGAGGGGGTGTAGGCGAAAGCAAAAATTCCCCGTACAATCATAATTGACCCATTTCATGTCCCCACTTGTGTCTAACTTGAGACAGGCGTATCGCTGACGCGTCCCTGTTGTCCCCTGCTTGAAAGTTGTGAAATTAATAGGACACACCACCTTGCATCCTGCCACATCACCCACTTGTTCTATTACCTCCACATGTGTCCAACATGGATACGGCGACTGGTTGGGTGTGTCGATACTCCATAGCTTCCTATTAGAGAAAATTTGTGCACTGGGGACAAGCTAAATAAACAAGGGATTATCGATTTTTCTGGTTGTACTATATGAAATCAAAAGGACGAATCCCTGCAACGCCTGGTCGATTGCTCTTACTCTTGATTCTTTTGGCTCGTGTTACCTCATTTAAGAACCCCCTCTCTAACTTCTCCAACCGGCTCGCCACCGACACTGTAATGATACTCAAAGACAGCGTAAATAGGCAAGCTCTGCCAAGTACTTTTGGTAAGGGTAATTCACTTCCCCTTCGTTAGTTATTGTCTCGTCTGCCCTGTGATGTCTTTCGAAACCTTGCCACAGCAAATCCAAAACCTCAATCGATTAGGATATAAGGTTTAGTATGCTATGGTAGTATGGTGTATTGTTTAAAGCTTTCATATTGTATTTTTTTTTTTTTTTTTTGTGTATGACTAATTCTCAGTATGATTTCAAGTCATGGTCAAGTGTCCAATGGTGGTTCAGAAAAAGCTCACATGGATTACGAAGTTAATGGAGAGGTATGACCCTACATTTATTGTTTGAAATGACAAATGCAATTCAAATTTCTTCTGTCTTGGAACGCTTAGCTAATTGAATGGTTCTATTGCCTAAACTGTTGCTTAGGGTTTACGAGAAGCAATAAAAAACGGTGACACTTCAGCTGTCAAGGAGCTTCTCACTAAAGTACTACCACTTGTTTAGTTACAACTATAATCATTATCTTGTGGTTATTAGCAGTTGTCTTTTGCCAAAGCAATCAATGCTTTCAGCTATTCCACAAAAACTGATTGCTTTGGTTTTAGCAATGGCCTTTTGTTATTCAGGCTTGATGAGATGCGGACATTTTTTTGCGTTACTCATGGTTATATACAATCTGAGCCATAACCAAATTGGCAGGGTGTGGATGCAAGTTACTGTGACAAGCAAGGATTATCATTGTTACATCTGGTACACACTCTCTCTCTCTCTCTCTCATGCAAGCTATTTACATGCTATTACACTTATGATGGTTTTTTTGGTCTGTCCATTCCCTTTGTGAAAGTGTCATCTGACATGATTGATTGAATGTAGGCAGCACTTTTTAATCGAACTGAAATAGCTTTTGCTCTCATGGAATGTGGAGCTAGCCTGGATCACAGAAATTTGCAGGGTAATTATTCCATGCCTGACTATATTGTCCAGTGTCTGGGTTAATTTACTTTGGCTAAGTTTCCTGGAACTGTCTCTGATAAGCTATAGTAGAGTACTAGTTGTAAATTATTTGGCTTCCTTTCGTGGGTAGTCAATACTTGTCTCTAGAATGTCCAGGAAATGTGAATCAATGTTGCGGTCTCTCTCTCTCTCTCTCTCTGCACACAAGTCTTTCTCAACAATCAATC
>BPLS01031832.1:218565-230066 GCA_019656275.1 Rhododendron kiyosumense | reverse complement strand
TCACAATTATATTAAACTAATAACTCTCCCCAATTGATCTGAAACTTTGAAATCCCTTCCTCAGATCACCAATTCACTAGATCACGACTTCACATAAATCCTCACGCACAGCCGCGTACACAAATAACCTCCTAACTCCATAGACCAAGCGAAACAGTAGAATGAAAAGAGAAGAGGTAAAACAAGGAAAGAGACAAAGAGGACAGGACCAATACCGTAAGCGATCACCAACCAGTCAAGTCCGAGGCTGCCGCTTTATTTCTCTCAAACGATACCTCTTATGTAAAAACCCTCGTCCGTTTATGTTTATAACGCCAAGCGCTACTCTACACCGCCCGCTACTCCTGTTGCCCTAAATATTACCTAACTGAATAATCAAAATTAGATAGATAAATAGAAAAATAAATTTACTTATTATCCAGTCCAAACTAACACAATTTTATAGAGTTATCATCTAGTATCACTATTTTACCCAAAATCAAACTCATACCCTAAAAATTATAACCACGACAACAATACCCATAGAATGCACAAAATAATTAATTGGGACCCACAACATAACACTAATTAATAACAACAATATAACTAATTAAATAAATAAATAATTCTAGGCTGTAACAGTAAAAGATATCATCCGTTTCTTTTCTTTTTTGTTTCACGTGGTTCGAAATCCTTGTAAACATTTATCATCATTGCAACATAATAGCACATGTGAAACAAATAAGTTCTACCACTAAGCCAAACAAAGCTTCTCATTCGAAAATTCAAATTAAGCAAAAATATACAAGACTCACAGAGAGCGTGCCGAGCAAACTAGTCAAATTTGTGAGCTATATACGGGTCCCCGATGTTCGAACCTAAACACATCAAACCAAACTGATTAAGGTTCACGATACGTCAAACTCAAGTTCGTTAGCGCCAAGAGTTTATCTATAACGTGTAAGGCTCGAGCTATAAAGTATAATTTCTAAAACAAAGCAGTCCCGGGAATCCGATGAAAACCCATATCAATTTAACTCAGAAACAAATTAGTTTTAGTGGGATCAGTTTATTTCTTGAAAAATATACTGGTGTACACACACACGAGTAAATTTATAATCCATGTGTATATGTGCCTGCATAATGAGTTAAATCAACCTTTAACGTTTCTAATTTGTAAAAAGGAAATGTTAATCAATGAATGTTTCGACCAAATTTTATCGCAATTGGAGTTTTTCATTGGTGTACAGTCGAAAAAAAGTTAGTTAAGTTTGATTTCACATATTTAACTATTTAAGCACGTACATGAAAATATTATAATGCAAATTCGGGTTTTGAACGTAATAGACATGGTTGGGTCGTGACATAGTGATTGTTGTCTAGGATATAAAATTGATTTGACACTAAATATTCTTTTCATAGGTGTCTACGAAATGAGCGATTGAAATTACGGGTTGGGAGAAGCTGTGGTGCAGCCTCCGGCCGTCGATTTGGAGTCTTATGAAAAGGGTGGGACGAAGGTGATCTTGCAATTTCTAATGCAGCAAGTCTACAGCTCACGAAACCAACCCCCGAAACAAATCACGATCCTGACGTGGCCGGGCCCCACGTCACCTGTTAGAAAAAAAAAAAAAAAACAAAACCCACAAATGCTGAAATTTTTGAATCGTTCTCAAATTGAAAAAACAGCAGGGGAAACCTGGGAACCTCCAAAACAGGGACAGAGAGAAGAAGAGGAGGAGGTCACGAACTCACCGCGCGAAAATCCACCGACGACTGGCAGCCCCTCCACTCCGACCGGCGAGCTCAGCCACCGCGGCCGACGCCCCTCTCTCTCCACCGACAACCCACCACCACGCCGCCGCAGACCCTTCTCCCATCTCTCACGTCTGACAAACCCACACAGAACCGGCAGCCCCTCCACCTCCCTCCATTCCGACCGACGAGCTCAGCCCCCGCCCTGACGGCCCTCTCTCTCTCCACCGACTCTCTCTCCACCAACAACCCTTCACCACTCCGCCGCAGACCCACCTGCCGATTTGCCACCACTTGATCTAGGGTTTTTCTTTCTCTCTTTCCTAATATTTGTTTATTTTGGTGCCTTGTTATGGAGATATAATCGTATCCTGTTTTTATCCAGGACTCTAATCCCCATATTCAGTCTTTATTGGATTCAATTCAATGCCTTTGGCTAACCTATCCTCTGCTGTAGTCCCTGATTTCCTATGCTTAGTTTGGCTTCTCTGATAAAGGACCACCATTACTGTATTTCTCGGTTTAGATTTATAATTGCATTGTTCATTTCAATTGTATTTGAATATCTGCTTTCCTTCATTTTTTTTTTTGGTGTAATTACTTCAATCATTGGCCTGGTGGCCTTCTATTTTGATTTACTGACCCAATTTTTGACTAAGCAAATTGACTGCTGTTTTAAGATACAGTTTTACATTTTCTTTCTATTCCTCAAGTCTTCTTATCCTGTATTTTCATTTGACATGCATTTGCAGAACACTTCCCTTCATTTTCCATTATGCCTTTTGTCGCCCCAGAAATTAGGGTGTCCTTGTTTGGGGAGCTTAATTTATCCTCAAAATATGCCTATAATGTGTTGATATTGGACAAATTATTGTTGTTTTCTATGATTGCTGCGTTTGAAGCTCTCTCTTCATATTTATGTTCTTGGAATCTATGCTATTGATTCCCCACTACAATGAGTAGATGTTATTTCTGCTAATGCTCGCTTGTACAATGGAGATTGGTGGTTTTATCAGAGTTCTTGAATGGTGTTGAAGGCTTGGATAGGTGAATATCTTCTAACTCCTTGCGTGTCCAGGAAGCAGCAAAAGATTTGTAGCTGTAGACCTTTGAGGAGCACGGGCACAAGACAAAGATTGGTGGCTATTTTAGCAATTGAGCTGTTGACTTAAAATTTTTTGTGCAGTAAAAACCATTCAAAATTTAGCGAACAGGTAGATGCTTCAAAAGCATATGTGAGAAGTTCTTGCAATTCAATAGGTGTAAATTAGTTTCAAAATATTCGTTGTTTCAGTGTTGTCATGGAGGTTTGATTTGGCCTTATGAAAAGCTGTGTGGTTGGGGAATGCTTGGACAAACATGGAAGCTAACGGAAATTTCTGTTATGTTCAAGATGCCGAAAGACAGTGCACCAAAAGCTCCCAGCAGTGAACTTAATTTCTTCACTTGTTTTACAAACTATTGGAGTCTACGCTGATGGTCTGATGCACATATATTTCACTATATGGTTTCGAGCATGGAATGGGTGGAACCACCACTGGAAACTTGTTTATATTTCAAGGATAAGGGCAGAATATGGCAGTCGGTTTTGAAATGCGAAACTATAGACCTGTCTCATCAAGCTGTGTATTAATTTTAATGCTATATCCTTTATGAATTGCTTGCTCGTCTTTTTCTTTTTTAATTTTTTATCTATCCCATACTGAAGTATGTAACATCTAGTAGTTGAGCTGTTGACTTAAGATTTTCTGTGCAGCAAAAACCATTCAACATTCTTATCTTTCACTGCCTATTGTAATGCCAATTGCAAGGCTAAGAACTATGTTAAGTATGAATGTAGCAAAGATGCTTTAAACTATCCTGTCTTTCTCATTCCATTTTCTGTTTTCTAATATCGCCAGATGATTTAACTGATGATGTACTGATCTTTTTATTCTTCTTCAATTTTAGATCCAGAGAAACGTTTTTGCTCTCTGCAATGCGCTTGGTGGCTGTCTTGAGTGACGTCAAGGGATGGAAATGCATTGCGGATGCTATACTTCATGACGCAAAGATAGCTATGAAGGATTTGATTGATTTTTTGGGAAGCAAGAAAAGTGGACTATACAATTATGTCAAAAGATACATGAAAAATTGGATGCTCCTATTACTTTGCAAATTGAAAAAAGTCTCATGTCTTTGGGAAGAGGGAATGTTGCATCATCAAAGCGATGAATTTTGTAACTTATACTCAGATGATGTAATTACATTAGAATTTCAATAAAATTCAGTTTATATATATTTTCTGGTGTTCTTCTGCTCGTTTGTACAAAGGACTCACTTGTCCAATGGACTCACTTGTCCAATATGCCTTTGAATTCCATTCTATTTAGTTTTCCATTATTTAGTTATTGTGAATGTGGCTTATGAATGATAATTTGGAATGAGAAATGCCTAGCGTGGGCTTGCAAATAACTTGATGTGGTGCTTGTTGTTATTGATGTACTGATTGAGACGCGAGACGTCGGGTTAGGACAAAAAACAAGGGAGACTTTGCCGAAATTTTTTCAAAACCTACCTTCGTGAACGGACACGACACAAACACCGGCACTCCAAAAACTCAATTTCAGCACTCCTAAAGATCATTCGGTGCAAGCAGTGTTACCAACATTGAAACTCAAGATCATTCAGTGCAAGACTGGTGCTCGGGGCATAAAAAGAACTTTCATACACTGATCAATTCCATCCCAAAAAAGAACTTTCTTACATTCAATTCCATCCTAAAAACTGATTAATAAGAATAACTTTCTTACATTCCATGCCATCCCAAAAACTGATCCATAAGAACAACGACATTTGTAACAACTTGATTTTACCAATTTCTCTTGAAGGCACCAAGAACACATTCAGAACCAACACATTTTTCATTCAACAATATACAGGCAATCCAAACCAACATATATTTTCCATTCGACAACACAGGCACTCGAAACACACTCATTGAGTCACAGCTACAAGAATTCTCAAGATACTCATCAAAATCAAGACACATCAGACCAATAACAAACTGACAATATATTTCATTTGACAACATACAGAGACACACGGCACAAATGCTACCAGGATATTCATCAAAATACAAATACATCTTTTACCCAAAAAAAAAAAATTACAGATAAATCAAGATCAATAACAAACCTCCTAACCCTAAGCCATAACCCCCAAAAAAGAGACACCAAGGATACTCATCAAAATACAGACACACACCCAAGTTACACAAACAAGTTTTCTATTGTTAACTGTTATCTCTTGCATTCATCATTTCTGTACAACTTTGTTGTCCTCCTCCCCAACCCTGTCCTTGACTTTCCAAAAAACCACTCGATACTCCTCCTCTCCAAAGTTGACTACCCGCGATACTTGATTGTCCTCTCCAAACTTGAGTATTGAGTAAACTTGGTATGTTGCTTTGTGAAGTCGGGACATTGTTAACAAATTGGTTAAAACTTGTTCCGGTTGAGCATAAAGTTGGAGAAAATGGAAGGATGGTTCTACCTTGTGCCATATTTGGTTGCATATCATGAGGCATCATGTTTGGCCACATTAATTGCCCCATGTAGCTTGGGTAACTCTGGCCAACAAAAAAAAAAAGAAGGGTTTAACATGAAACTTAATTAATAAAGGAATTATAAGAGGAACTTAGCAATAAAAAAAAATTCTTACATTTACATTTACGACACTCTCTTGTGTCCCAAACACATGGCCATTCGCATTATCCTCAACCTCCTGAAATTAGTAAAAGAATATACTAACTAGTAAGCATTCATCCTAATATGTATATGTCCATATCAACAAGTAAATAAATAAATAAAAAATTATACCTTGGCATTTTTGTTAGGCAATGTCTTCTTTTTTGGTTCTTTTTTCTTCTTACAAATTTTTTCAACAACACCTTGCATTCTTTTAGACGGTGGTCTCCCTTTTCGACGAACAGGTATTGGGTCAAGGATTTTCATGCTCTCTTTGGAAGGTAGAACTTCATCTCCAAGTGAAAAGGACTCATTAGGAGTATCGGAAATCATATTACTTCCACAAACAGCCGAAGATTCAATCAACTCTTCTTTTAGCTCCCGTAGCCGTTCCATCACCTTAGCATACTTGTCTTGACAATCTTCCGCCAAATCGGCAACCTCATTAAAGAGATTGCACATGTTGTCATGCCGATGTGCTTCAATTGTCCTCGACGAGTTATCGTAGTTGATTCGAATTTTAGTGTGGACCCTTTTCACATCTTTTCTCCATCTTCTGAAAACATACTTGTCAGGTACTCTTTGAATTCCCCTATCATGGAACACCATTAGTTGATGTCTACACACCATTCCTCTAAACTCAAACAATCGACAATTACAATTGGCTTCATTGGTCTCACCATTAAAATTGACAGTAAATGACACACGTTTTCTCTTTTTTTCTTCTCCAAATGTAATCCACTCTTTTACCTCATACTCCGACCAAACATCACCTATTTTTCTTTCATGCAAAGAACAATTAAGTTTGCCAACAAATTGATCTTGAAACTCCTTCGCCTTTGCATTTGTATAAACACTTTGAAATTGATTCTCCAACCCATCTTCAGTTATGCATGGGATGTAAGATTGCGAACTTTTTGTATCTTCATTTTTTTCATTGTCTACCTTTTTCGCCAATGCATTCTCATATTGCTCTACAAATTGCTTCAAGGTCGTCTTTGAATTAATGTAATCATCAAAATAAGAATTCATACTTTCACTTCTTTGTGTGGATGACATTCCCGCCCAAAATACATCCTTCACAAAAGCCGGCACCCATCGGTTCCTCTCTAAGTACAACCCATGTAACCATTCATTAACTTGAAGTTCGTACTTTTTTATGAACGCCTCCCATGCTTCCTCAAATTCTTCTTTTGTAAGTGAATCATAAACTACATTGTGCAAAGAAGGTGAAATTGATTTATACGCATCGTACGTTCCCAACTTTTCTGGTACCTTTTTCAAGATGTGCCATATGCACCACCGGTGTCGGGTGTTAGGGAATACGTCTTCTATAGCATTCTTCATGGCCATACATTGATCGGTAATAATCGCTTTGGGAGCACAACCCCACATGCATGTCATCCAAGTCTTAAATAACCACGAGAATGACTTGGTGTCTTCATGAGAAACGAGTCCACATCCCAATAATATCGATTGACCATGATGATTAACGCCTACAAATGGAGCAAAAGGCATGTCATACTTGTTTAGCAAGTATGTTGTGTCAAATGTCACAACATCACCAAATTCCTTACAAGCTGCCCTACTCCTTGCATCAGCCCAAAATACATTCCTTAGTCGACCCTCATCATCCAAATCCATGGCAAAAAAGAAGTCAGAATTATTGGCTTTCATCTTCATGAAATAACTATGCATCGCCTCGGCATCTCCTTCCTTAAGTAGTAAACGTCGCCGATGATCCAAGAAGTTTCGGCAATCCTTCTGATAATATGGAAGGTTATCAGGTCCCCCCGCTCGAATCTGAAGTGAGTCATAAGTCTTGTACAACGGAATTCCGGCCTTATCATTCAATATGAGCTTTCGTTTCACATGTTCATCAAGAACTCTATTGCTCTTGTAAAACTTGGACTTTCCCGGGCTACAATCATGATTGTGCTCCAAGGCAACCCGACTTAACCTCCACTTTCCATCCGGGTATAGAGAAAAATTAAGGCGAGCTGGACACTCAATTTTTGTTTGTGGCCGTGGTTTGACCGGATTGGTTGTTCTCACCCTCGCCTTTCCACCACGACTACATTGAAAAGTTACATTCCTCAAGGTTCCATCTCTTCCCTTTTTGTTAGTTTTTTTTGACACACCAAACCCATTTTCTTTAGCATATCTTGAGTAATATAGATAAGCTTCATTTGGTGTGTCGAATATCATTCCCACCTTCGGTTGCTCAACTGTAACTTCAAAATTTTGTGTTGCCTCCTTTCCATTCTCATTAGTATGTATCTCATCACACTCTTTGTTTGAAGAACCACTCGGTACATCTTCTTCATCTTCATTATGTCCACTCCATATCTCCTCCTCCACCTCGTTAGTATCTATATCATCTTCATGTGGCAATCGATGAGACATTGTTGACGGAACTGACTCCGGCGACATTAAAGACAATGGTGATGGCAACGGAAACATCACCTACATGTAAACAAACCATACATCCACATAAAGTCAAAAGAAAATAAGTTAATATTTGATTGCAGATAATTTAAGTATAACATGAACATTATTTTTCTAGTCCACCATGTAGTCTAATAATCCTTATGTATGGATATCTGCATTATTTTCCGAGAATAACATTTTGTTCACGACTCATTAACCAAATTACTCTTCAAATATTAAATTAACCGCTTCCAAGAAGCACAAAGAATAAGGGATGAGCAAAACTAGACAAGTTGTACGTAACGGCACTACTGAAATAATATGACTATATTAACAAGATCAACCATGCCAAGAATCAATATAAGCCAATTCCAGAATCCATACCTCATCTTACTCCAACCATTACAAATTAATACCTATTACCTATAATCAATTTCATGCTTTGTTCTTTTTGAGTTTTCATGCTTTGTTCTATTTTTGAGTTATTTGCAACTGTCTATGCCCTAATTTTTTTTGGGTATTTTCTACAAACCAACTGATGTTTGCATTGGTCATGTAGAATTGAAAAATGCCGAGTATTAGAGCTAGCCCTAACTAAAAATTGCTTCTCTTTCAGCTTCATCTATGTTTCCGGTGCCGAGTATCACATTAACTGGTAATCTCATACGCACAAATTTCTTTCATCACTTCAACACTATTTGAACTAGATATACAGACGGGGAGGGAGGGAGAGAGAGAGAGAGAGAGAGAGAGAGAGACCCTGGACGGTGGATTTGTTGACGGTCGTCGGTGGATTTTCGCAATGGGTTGGTCGCCGAAGGTGGACCAGGTGGTGGTGGTGGTTGCCGGAGGTGGAGGTTAGACTGGTGGTCGTCGGTGGTCGTGCGGCGAGTTCGTAGACCTTTTCCTCCTCTTCTCTGTCTCTCTCTGTTTTGGAGCGTCCCAGTTTCGCGCGAACGATTCAAAAATTTCAGCATTTGTGGGTTTTGTTTTTTTTTTTTTTTTCTTTTCTAACAGGTGACGTGGGGCCGGCCACGTCAGGGTCGTGATTTGTTTCGGGGGTTGGTTTCGTGAGCCGTAGACTTATTGTTTCTAATGTGCCAATTAAAGAGGCTGTCATTATTAAGAACTTTCAGAGAGAAAAATTTTCACAAGTGAGTCAAAAACGCTTTGGGATTATCTAGAATTTCCACAAATCCTGTCACTTGTGGGCCATTCAATTAGTCGCCGTACGTCGAATTGTCAGCCCTTTGCATTCCATCTATTTTTTGAAATCACACAACCCTCCTTGATTAACACCGTGTATGCTAAAATTACCAACAACGTCCCCTTCTCTCAATATATCCATTTTGTAAGACAAATGCATTTTGAAATAACGGGGCGGTTCCAAAGACACCCAAAAAAAAACTTCATAGTTTCCGATCAAATATTGATGATCCGAGCCGTTCAATGTGATCAGAACGTGATTTTAAGGGTACTCGCAAGAAATCAGCAAAAAAAATGACCGGGAAAGGCTTGATCCGAATAGTTTCAAACAGTTTGTTGTTGAGCGGTTCAAATAAAAATTTCTTAAATCAATCATTTTTTTTGCTAATTTCTAAAGGGCATCCTTAAAATCATATTATGTACACATTAAACGGTTCGGATCATAAAAATTTAATCGAGGGAATGATTGATGTTCTACCGCATCTTTAAATGATGAGAGATTTCAATCATTGAGTTGAACCATAAAAAAAGTTTTGCTGAAAAAGACCTCAATAGGACTTACACAATGGTGCAATTACAACCACAAAATTCTAGTAGTACATGCGGTATTTGACTCTTTGGTATGTGGAATTATGAAAGGAAAATTAGGTTGAGTTTCCCAAAATTTCCTGGGCTACACGTTATTGAAATAAGCTATTTTGATTCTTAAACAAAAAACCCTTTCGTTCCAAAAGTTGATGTATATTAGGAAAATGACCCGTCTTAAAGTTTGTATTTGTTGGGGTCAGCCATTTGGGAAATTCACTCTTGTTCAACGATTCAATAAAAAATTGCTCAAATAAAGCCCTATCTAGCAATTTTTTTTGCCGATTTTTCGCAAGTACCCTAATAATCACATTCTAAACATATTAAGCGACTCGGATTATCAAAATTCGATCGAAAAATGAGAGTTCGCATTTTAAGAGGTCCTCATTTGAATCCTATAAGGAATCCCTTATTTTTCTTTCGGTGCGGCCCTCCTAGCTGTCATTATCATGTAATTTCCCCTCCCCCTACGCCAACTCTCTCCCTCCCTTCCTCCATCGTTGTCGTTTTGCTTACCTCTAATGGCCCGCTACAATTTGCATCAATTGCTTCGACCCCTCCACAGTCAATATTGGAGATTATACACCACCAATATAAGTCCTCAAAGTCAAGTCAAGTGATTTTAGAAATAACTGAACTTAGAGTTTCTAACTTTCAGGGATGTCGTACGTTATTGATACTCTATTTGTTTGCCACTTCTACTGCTAGTTCCCTCAGTCAAAGAGGTCTATTGGGCCGGGGCGTGCGAATTCGCCAAGGGGTTCTGGAATCCATTTAAAGACTAATTAACAAAACCAAGAACAATGACCAAGGGTATCTATAAGAGTCCAAATTAACAAAGCACCAGAGATATAGCGGAAAACCAGACATACAGGGAAAAAGGCAAGTAAGGTATTCGGCAATATAAACTGTAACTGTAACTTTGGGTTTTTGATTCTCTTGAAGTTTGTAACAACCACGGGGTACTGTTTGAGGGATGTCTATGAGGTGTTTCGTTCCAGGCTCTTTGAGTTTGATGGAACAGAAACAAAACGATTAGAATTTCTTGCCAATTCACTCATTAAGATTTAGCAATTTGATGAGAAATAATGAGAAAAGTACAAAAATTATATATTTTTGATTGGCTCCTTCTCCTTTCTCACCAGAGTGTGAGAAAATGATTCGTTTCTTATCAACAATGTTTCTTACAGTACAAAGGAGGCTGTCACAGCCATGGCTCCACATTTGTTAAGCTTAAGTTGCATGTTTTCTCTCCCTCTTTTGGCATGACAATTGACATGCACCCTACTAGCCCTCTTATAGACCACTACGGGCACCATTTTGTTCTTGTTTCTGGTATTCCTGTGACTGCAAAAGTTTTATGCATAAAGCTCACTCGAGATGGGTACGTTCTAGGTAGACATATGAGTAATGCACTCCAGGGTCATGGTGGGCATTCAAGGTGATTGAATTCATGGCTGCTCATGCAGCTATCCATGCTACCCTAGCAAGGAGAAATAAATTGAAAGTCGAAACTACACAGTTTGAATTCCATTGAAGATAGGACTTCTAAACATTGAACAGGACATTCAATTATATATGTACAAACATCAGCTTAAAGTTACAATTACTGAAAAAAGTGGAAGCACGTTAAATTAACCAAAGCTAAATGTAAGATAGGTTAAAGTTAGTACAAACATCCTGGATTAAACATAAGCATAACCACGGTCCTAGATACAACTCCCGCACAACCGTCAATAAAAGATACAAGTCTGAGTTACAAGTTCGCACGATCCTACTACATAATTGAAACAAAACAACAACATCCAGACTTCTTCG
>BPLS01031832.1:187457-203565 GCA_019656275.1 Rhododendron kiyosumense | reverse complement strand
CGGTCGTGCCTCTCGTCTGAGTTATTTTGAGAACCGGTAACGGCCTTAGTCAAGGGTTAGAAGATCCTTAGACTTGCCTCTTTAGGTCAATCAAAGCGTTTTCGTAGTCTTTTGCCTTAGCAATTTTTATCGTTTCAAAGCTTCACCAAGTTGGCCGCCTTGAACGCCGTATTCCACCTTTAACCTACAATCCATCTAAGCTATCTTTCGGATTCCCTGTGGTACGATCCCGGTCTTACCGGTTTACTATGCTACCGTCAATTTAGCCCTACGCTTGGGGTTTCTATTCGACCTTATTTGAAGGCAAGGTTGAAGGTTAAGCAACGAGCAGCAGAAAGCCGGAGTCGGCAGAGAAACGTGCTCGTTGGCTTCTTCAGGCAGAATTTTCCGACTTCTTTTGATTTTGTACGGTTCAAAATTTGAGATTTGGGGTCAATTTGTGGGTTTGGGTTCAGTTTGTGGATATTGGGGTCAATTTGTGGGTTTGGGTTCAAAATTGGAGAGGTTTCCGATCAGCTTCTTCGCCGGAGTCATTTTTTGGGTTCAATTTTTGAGTTTTCTGCTAATGAATGAAGTGTGTGTTTGTGTGTGAGGGAGAGATGGGATAATATAATATAGTATTTTATAAGGATAGAGATGATAATAGAGAGGATTGGTGTGGGGTTGAGAGAGATTTGAGTAGGTAAAATAAAAAAAAGTACTATTTTGTAGCTAAAATGCATATCCCTTGGTGTATATGCTCTTACCAGGGAGCCGTCCAAGAAGTCAGTAGGTTAAAGTGATGGATGATGCTATGGTGTCCCCGTTCATTTTGGGGACACCGTAACTTTTGGTATAACAAAATCATTATAAGCATAACCAAAACCCAATATAAGCATAACAAAACCCAAACAAGGCATAACCAAGGAATATCCAAAAAACCAACAAAAGTATAACCAAACCCAATCAAGGCATAACAAACAAGTTATGCCTTGTTATGGTTCTGTTATGCTTGTAATGGGTTTTAGTTATATTCATAATAATTTTGTTATGCCAAAAGTTACGGTGTTCCCAAAATGACCGGGGACACCGAAGTCATTCCCTAAAGTGATTATATAGGGATTGAAAACATTAATTACACAAAGGCTCTTTAGACTTTATGAAATAATAAATCAGCCACTCAATTTGGAATCATTTTGTATTTTAATCTCAAACTTCTTTAAAATCTTCTTTTTACCCAAATTCTCGGACAACGGGCTCGAACAACCTATAAACATAAAACCACATAATAAAAATCAGTTAACAAAAATAAAGGACTAATAAAAATAGAATGGAGGGCCGAAATATGTATATTTTGGCACTTATCAGAAATCTCCAACATGGGCAACCATATCACTGTCAAGAAGGATATTACTTGGCTTTAAATCGCAATGAATAATTGGCCTTCCGCATTGGTGGTGAAGATAATCAAGCGCGCAAGCCACATCAATGGCAATGTCTATTCTTTGCACAAGATCGAGTCCCATGAACTCACACTGCCCATTACTTGCCTTTGGAATTGGATGCAACCAATCATCTAGACTTCCATTTGGCATCAACTCGTAAACTAGAGCTTTAAACTCATTCCCTTGAAAATCTACACTAGAACAAGAAGTTATGATCGAGACCAAGTTTCTGTGTCGAATATTCCTTAAAGCTTCACACTCTGCCATGAAACTCTTGGTAGCGCCACGAGTTTGAAGGTCAAGTACTTTGACCGCAACAACTAACTCCACGTTTTGGTCAATAATACCTTTATACACTTGACCAAAACCACCAAAACCAAGTAGATTCATCAAAGAGAAACACCCAGTTGCTTTGAGAAGTTCCCCATAAGTGACTTTCAAGAACGGGTCTTTCGACAACGAAACAATACGTTTGGTGTTTCTTTTCTTCTTGAACAAACATATGATGAAAGAGGATACTGTGATTACTCCAATGACTACCGAAGCTATCGTGATTGCTAAGGTCTGCGAAAGTGACATCTTGTTTCTCAATTTTTTTGTGGTGCATCGAGCTAGTAGTAGTTTGGGAATGCCACCACAAAGCCTATAATTTCCAGCAACAGATATTGCACTTGCATTTGTGAAGACACCTCTCATTGGTTACTCTCTTTCAAAATTGTTGAAGGACAAATTGAGATTCTTCAAGGAAATAGTCCCTAAGAACCTCGGAATTTGACCGGATAAGTTGTTGTGAGAAAGGTCCAAATGTTGAATACCTCTCAAGGATTCCATTGATGAAGGAATAGATCCTTGAAACGAATTTTGCTGCAAATACAAGTTTTCAAGACTACTACAGCTTCCAAGAGTCCCAGGAATTTCACCAGATAGAATATTCTCGGAGACATCAATTTCTGCTATATTTTTTAGGTATCCAACCTCTGGTTGGCAGGGATCCAGACAAACGGTTGCGAGAAAGATCCAAAGCAATTGATAGAGAAGAGACCATCAAAAGTTGTCTTGGAATGCTCCCATTAAGGTTATTTTCATCAAGTGTTAACTCTAACAAATTTCGATAGTCTCCCAGACTCAAGGGTATGGCTCCCTCTAGTCTATTTTTCTCCAAGTAAAGGTTATTCATCATTGACAAGTTTCCAATCGACTTTGGAATTTCACCTGAGAATTTATTGTTTGAAAGTGCTAAGTATTGCAACTTATGAAGATAACCTACGCTATCGGGAATCGCGCCTGTGAATAGGTTGTCCTTCAGAGCGAAAAGTTCCATATTCACAAGGTTTCCAATTGTTGAAGGAATTGATCCATACAATTGATTTTTATACAGTGTCAACCAAGAGAGAGAGATTGATAGATTGCCCACAAAATTTGGTAATACACCTCCAAATTGGTTATCTTCCAAACCCAACTGTTCCAAATTGCTACAATTGGTCAAAGAACTAAGAAAGGCTAGTCCATTAGATCCCCTAGCTTCAAAATTGTTAGTAGATAGAATTATCACACGAAGGTTTTGTAAGTTTCCGAAATCATTCCTTACTATTCCATTGAAATGGTTTCTTTCCAACTCAAGGTGTACCAGCTGCGAAGAGTTGGATATTGAAAGCGGAATGGGACCACCAAAATCGTTAGCATGTAGCTGAAGGAACTGAAGGTGAGGGAACATGAAACCGAATGTCGGTGGAAGACTACCCCGGAGTCGATTAAAGGGCACTGACAATTTAACTAGCAACGATAGGCAGTGGCGGATCCAGAAATCTAATGCAGATGAGTCACTTCTCGAGCACAAAGTTGATAAAAATTCTCATAATCTAATATAACAAGAACATGCATTCAAAAAAAAATTATAACGAGAACAGAAAAAGTTCAAACATTCTGTATAGAGCACAAAATTTGGAATTTTTTTTGTGAAAGAGCAAGAAATGCATTAATAATAATATAAAAAGTATAATTATGTTGTCGCCATTACATAATAAAGACATGCTAGTGACAGACAAAGACTAAACATACAATAAACTTTTTAAAAAATGAGTGGTGTTTTGTATTTTAATTTTTTAGTTGATAGGTATGTCAAATTGTCTCTAATGGCATCGTGGACCACGCTTCAGCCTAAGCATTTGCTGGGTGGGGTTTGACTCCCGTTGGCCACACGCTTTGAATAACTTTTTAATTTCAATTTCAACATCAAAATGAAAGAAAAAATATTTAAGACCATGTTGGGGGGTTTCGAACTCGCGACCACACGTGTAGAGGGGCCGGGCTTTACCACTGGAATAAGATGCCCAACTTGATATAATCTCGGTTGTTTTATATATATTACTTAACTTTTTCTTTAGTTCACAAAAAGTATTCCCAATAATATCAGGTGGGTCACGTGACCCACCTGTGCCTTAATTGAATCCGCCCCTGACGATAGGTTGTATATGGAAGGAGGGATAGTACCTGAAATTTGAGTGGCACCTAACCAGAAGTACCTTAAATTATACAATCGACCCAAAGCATTTGGAATACTTCCTCCAAACGGATTGTCCACGGCACTAAAGTTTACCAGAGAAGTAAGATTCCCAATGGACGGAGAAATCCCTCCGGTCAAGTTGTTACTAACAACGTAGAGTGATTTGAGTCTTGGCATTGAATAACCAAGTTCTTTTGGGAACTCTCCAACTAGCTTGTTGCTGGTTACACTAAGGAACCTGAGATTGGAGCAACGAGATAGGCTTGTTGGAATTTTCCCTTCAAAACCGTTATACGCGAGTTTCAGTATCTGTAACTTGAAAAGATTACCGATTTTAGTTGGAATTTCACCAATAAAAGTGTTGTTTCTGAGGCTAAGCTCCCGTAGAAAGCTGATATTTCCAATATAAGGAGACAAAAAACCTGCTAAACCTCTGGAGGTGAGGTCTATAATGGTGACTCATTCATGTCGGCAGCCATAATTGACACCTTCCCAGTGACAGAAATGGAGAGATTCATTCCATGAGCTCAAGGCCTGTTGATGTTCTGGGAAAATATTCGACTTGAAGGCCAATAATGCATGGAAATCTGTCTCGTTGCTAGCAACATTAATAGCATTCGACGGAATAGGGATGATATTGTTGTGTGAAGGGCAAGGGCTTTGATGTGAAGCAATGGGATGAGGGAGAGTAATAAGGCTAGGACTAGGAGATCAATCGAGAGAGATTTGGTTAGGAGACTCATCTTGGTGTGTGGTTTGAGTTCTCAACTATAGAATAGATTGTTTCGCTGCTGCAACTTGCAAGTCTCTTTCTGGGTGTTTTATGATTTGTTCTCTTTGCAACTTAAAAAGAATTTTTCAAAAATTTTTTCCTAGATTCCTCCTAGATTTCTCGTACTTTCAACATTTCTCTCTCTATCTGTCTCCACTTATTACCCCTACTATTTTTTTCACAAAAAATTTCAAATTCCAATCCAAACAAAGTATTAAGTTTGAGAGAAATTATAAATAGGGTGATTTACCTAGACACCCCTCCAACGTTATCCGTTTTTCACGGTCACCCCCTCCCCTGAAATTCGCTACGGCCAGACCCCCTCATTAAAGTTTTCATTTGGAGGACCTAACTCCGTTGGACGGAAAGAATGAAAATACCATTTTGCCCTTACCTATATATACCATTTCTCTCTCTGCAATTTTTTTTTCCTAAATCCCCAAATTCCTCACACCCAGTAACCCACCTCTCTCTCTCTCTCTCTCTCTCTCTCTCTCTCTCTCTCTCTCGTACCCCGACCCTCTCTCCCACCACCACCACCCAAACCTCCACACCGGCCGCTGCCTCGCAGGCTCCGCCCTCCACCACACCCCCCACCCCCCCACTCCTCCTCCTCGTGCAGCGCCAGTCTCCCTTGCGCAGCGACTCCGATCTCAACATCAGAATCCGTCGACTCCTCCGGCTTTTGTTTTGTTATTTTGATGCGACTTTGATTCTGGTTAATGGGTTTGATTCCATTGCTGTGCTCTATAGGTCGATTTCGAGAAGAGGATTTTGTATTTCATTCTTGTTAACAGGGCTTTTTTCTTTTGATTTTCTGATGCTAACAGGGATTTTTTAGGGATTTTGTATTTGATTCTGCTGTACTATGTCGTTTTCGAGTTCGATCTGTGAGTTTTTGATTGATTTTGAGTTTGATAGGTATAGTTTTTGATTCAAAAGTAGTTGGGTCCAGTCGGTGGTAGTGGTCTCCGGCGGCGAGGTCTTCGGCGTCCATGGTGGTTGCAGTTTGGTGGTGATGAAGTGCGGAAATGGGTTTGCTTTGGGGTGTGGGTTCTCTCTCTCTTGATTGCTGGATGTGGTGGTGGACCAGTGGGTGACATTACGGGGAAAGTAATTGATGGAGAAATGTTTAAGAAAGTGTAAGGCAATGATCAGTTGTGCTCCGGGTGGTGGGTGGTGGTGCGTGGTGGTTGTCGGCAGAAATGGGTTTGGTTTGGGTGAGAGCCAAAATGGGTTTAGGAAGAAGAAGGGCAATATTGGAAGATTGCACCACTTTTAAAAGAATTTGGGAGAAAAAATTAACGGATCTGGACGGAAGGCTGACGGAAGGGGTCTAGGAGAAAAGTAAATGTTAATGAGGGGGTCTAGCCGTAGTGAATTTCGGGGGAGGGGGTGACCATGAAAAATGGATAACGTTGGAGGGGTGTATAGGTAAATTACCCTTATAAATACTATCTAGAGGCGGATTTGTACTTAATGAACGTGAAATTAAAGTATGTGGGGTTGAAGAAGAGGACATTTCCAAAAACCAGAAAGAATAAAGTAGGTACAGTACTATAAAGCAAAGAGAAATGTTAAGTGCAAAGAAAATAGGTAAAGAAAAGACTCTTAAAGTGTACATAAATGGCTTAGATTTACTGTGTAGTGAATCTGAGCCGTTCATGTACACTCTAAGGATCTTTTCTTTGCCCATTTTCTTTGTCCCTAGCACTCTTCAGAAGCAAATTGCCCAATTCTTTTGAATATTCCCAGCCCGCTTTTCCCACTAACCAAGGCATTATATATTTAATGTTGTATCCATTAATATGGATGAAAAACATAACGGCAGGAGGTCTATCAGCATATTTTCAAAATCACAGGTAGGCTATGTAGTCAACTTTAAACTATAAGGGGGGTATCCGCACATGACAATAACCACAGGGGGTCAAAGTGGACTTTGCCCATTACAATAGTGTAAGATATTTGCAATACCTTTGATAATGGTAATGATATATTATAATAGCACGGTAGGTCGTCTTAACATAGATATTCACTAGGAGGCCATCATAGTATGTTAAGATGGCCTACTGTGCTATTATAATCTTTAGCATTATCTTATTAATAAGCGTAGTTGCAATCCTTATTATTTTATTTTTATTTTTTTAAATATCTCACGATCCGGTTTAGTTAATTCACGGTTTTGAAATGAAAATTCAGTCCTAATCCGTATCTCACGGTTTTTTAATTTTCAAATCCATGTCTAAACCATTAATCCCCGCAAAAAATCCAAAAGACACGGACCGGTTCAGTCCGGACCGGTTTTATGGTTCTCAATTTTTTTGGACAGCCCTAACAATACCATCTTGCATGTACCGTCAAATTTTCAACACTATGATGGCCTCTTAGTGGAGATCTATTTCAAGTTCGTTGTGCTGCTCTTGTTTTCAATTTGACGGTACAAGATGATTTCTATATGTATGATAATCCTGTAGCTGTGAGAAGGAATGCTAAGACGTTTAATAGAAGTTCGGTATGATAATCCTGTAACTAATACAAGATGATTATTATTCCATCCGTCCCACTTTGTTGTGAATGTTTTCTTTTTTGGACGTCTTAAAAAATAGTCCATATCTCTTGATCTATAATATTTTATATATTCAATATGGATTTTGTTTAATAGATTTCAATTAATTACTTTAAACAAAGTTTTCAAAATCGTAAAAAATATTATAGATTGTGAGATATAGACGATTTTTTGTAAGGTGCCAAAAAGAAAACAGGCACAACAAATTATACTTTGCTAGACGTAGCCTCAAACAAAGGCAAGCCGTAGATTATTAGTTTATTACCTTTGAATAATGTATCTGACTTAGGTGCTCTTATGGAGACGTCCACTTAATATAGTGGTAGAATGTGGAGCGAACATGTTATTTTTAAGGTGAAAGTACATAAACACCCCCTCAACTATCACTGATTCTGGTAAACACCCCCTCACATTCAAAAGCGCCCATGGAGACCCCCTCAACTACTGGAAATGAAAAAAATGCTAACTCCGTTAACGGAATTGAGTAAATGACCAAGATACCCTTTTCTATTATTTACCCACCGATCTGGGAGGGAGGGAGAGAGAGAGAGAGAGAGAGAGAGAGAGAGAGAGAGATGAGCAGCAGCAGCACCCAGGTGGTGCACTCACTTCCGACGAAGATGAGATCTAACCGCCGGCGAAGACCTCTTCGACGACCCCATGGCTGCCTCTCACCTCCCTCGCCTCCTTAGCAACCACCCCTTCTCTGACCTCACCTACCGCTCCCGCATCCTCCTCCACGACCCCTCCGACGCCATGGGCCTCTCCGGCCTCCTCGTCCTCTCCCAACCGAAGTCAAAGCCCGAGCCCCGAAAGCTGCGCCATCGACTCCAAGCTTGCTTTGCCGGACCACGATAGCTGAAGCAGTTCTGAAATCCTCTGGCTCCAACGACCTCGACAGCCCTAAGCTCGAACGCAAAACCAACACTACTAAATTTGCAAATTCCGCCGCGAAAAGCCTGAAACCTCTTCTGGGTTCCAACCCATCTTGGTGATTTTGGGGATTTCTGAAATTGGGATAAGGGTTTGATTTTGGGGATTTTTGAAATTGCTGATTTGTGGTTTGTGATAGTTGTGACTGTTGGAGACCGAGTGTGGGAGGGGGATTTGGTGGTGGTGATTGGTGCCTGGCGGTGGTGGCGACATTGGTGGAGGTGGTGAAGTCAGTGGTGGTGTATTGTAGATTGTGGTGGTGACAATGGTGGACTGTGGATTGTCAAAGGGCATTTTTGTCCAAAAAATGCCCAATTTGCTGAGATGTGACCTCCCAGCAAACAAATCTGAGACGGAAGGGTGTTACTTGGGTAACGGGAATAGGTGAGGGGGTCTTCATGGGCGCTTTTAAATGTGAGGGGGTGTTTACGAGAATCAGTGATAGTTGAGGGGATATTTATGTACTTTCACCTATTTTAAATGAATCAAATTATTGGTTTTTAATTGAAGCTCCCCAAGCTTCTTCTTGATCCCATAGCGCCCATAAGTATGTATGACTCTAAAATGTAGGGGTGCCTACCAATAGGCACGGTTCCTTCTAATTAAATGTCTTCAATGGATATGAACTTTCCTAATTAGTGTCTTTAAAAGACACGACCTTCATAATGTGTGTTTCTTCTAAAGGCACAACTTTTCACATAATGGTGTCTATAAGTCTATAAATAGACTATTGGTTAAGTCATTCGATAGACTAACAATTTCGGATTGGATTGCTCTCTCTCCACACACTCTCTTTCTAGAATTTTAGGCATACCGGTATTTTATTATTCTGCAGCAATAGAATATAGGTTCTTGGTTCTTTTACTTTTGTTTAGCGAATATTCTGTCTGTCTTCGTTTGTGCAAATGCAGACAGAAAGAACCTAGAGTTCCGATTTGATTTATCTTGAAGGTGGATTTGCCGTAACTCGGTGCACATTTTTTGGTGGGGGCAAATATTAATACTATCTTTAGGAAAACATTCTCCTAACGTGACTCGAATTGTTTCTACCGTTCCAAGTTTAAAGAGACGGCGCCATCATATTCATCATTTTGAAGACCGTATTTCCAACACGCTTCTGTTCCAGCTTCACTTCCAGCTTCACGTTGTGGTTACTGTGGATTGCAAGAGGTTCTCATTCCGTCTCCTAAAGCAGCCCGGCAGTGATTTTATATAATTTTCGAATTTCAGAAGGAGAGATAAGGATTTAACCAAAGCATAAGTGAAATGTTCCAAAGAGGCTGGGATTATTTTCAGACAGTCGAACCGAACCCACAAAATTTAGTTTGAAAAGGCGGTATAGATGTGATCTTGTAATCAGAAATGTTCCAAAGAGGATGGCATTATTATTAATAATAGAGCTTCCAGAAATAAGAATTTCCACATTTTTGGTCGCTGGTGGGGCCGTACGTCATTTAATGGCCTTAGAATTTTCAACCCCTTTGAAAATCTTTCCAGCAATTTTTCTGAGAGAAGAACCACAAAAGTCCTTGTAGCCATGGCCCCAGATTTGGAAAGCTTGAAAATACATCTTTTCTCTACATTATTAGGGTGGGTTAAATACCTCGACATTCCCCCGAAGTTTACCTCTTTGTCTCGCTCACTCCCTCTTAGAATTTCGCTACCGAAAGAAAAATAATTATTTTTGTTCTTGTTTAAAACTCAGAGAAAAAGAATGGAGAGTTTTTTATGTTGTTTGTATTTAATTTAATTTCTTTTGATAAGCAAAAGAGATACTACTTAGTAAGAAAGTAAAATTTCACCTGCACTCTCTGGATACCCAACAAGAGTGTAACTTTCAGTTGTTTTCCTTCCCCCTTCCCCCTGCGCCAACTCTCTCCCTCCCTTCCTCCATCGATCATTGTCGTTCTTCTTACCTCCGACAGCCCACTACAATTTGCATCAATTTCTTCCTTCAGCTCGTCCACGGTCGATATCGGAGATTATACACCACCAGTAAGTCCTCCAAGTCAAGTCAAGTGATTTTAGAAATAACTGAACTTAGATGCCACGCCAAAGTTTCTAGCCTCTAAGCCGGTGACATCGTTATTGATGCTCTATTTGTTTGCCAAAGTACTATATATGGGGTTGTAGAATCCATTGAAGACCGGAGTAATTAACAAAACCAAGATCAAAGCACCAGAGATACAGCGGAAAACCAAACAAGCCAAAAAGTCAATGTAAAGGTGTTTGGCAAGGTTCACTGTAACTTTGTAATGTAGATTGCAGGAGCGTTCCCAAACTTAGAAGTACTACAATACACACTTTTTATTTGGGTGTGTATCATATGCACCATCATTAATTACCATTGGATGTTTAAAAAATGATTTGAACCCTTTAAAATGTTACGAATGGTTACTAACAAATAACTTGTTCCCAGTGCAACAGGTAAACCCTATGAATTAACGAAAATGGAAAGAAAATCTCCTCAAGCCTCTCACTCTCTTCCCAACCAGCGTATATCTTTCTTTTCCTTCGAAAAATTAGGCCCAATTTTATTTTTTTAAGACTTTGAAGCTAAAATTATTTCAAGTGAAAATAATTTACTTCTTTAAAATACGTTGTTCTTGATAATTATTAAAGAAAAAAATACTATCATTATCATAATGTAATAAAAAGTTAAGTTAAGGCATTTTTTTTACATGATTTTTAAAAGTCAATGATTTTGGCACTCCCCATTTTGTTAATGCACTCCCAAGGTGCTACTAACAAAATGGGGAGTGCCAAAATCAGCACCCTTTTTAAAGTGTTTCATATATTTAGCAATTTTTTTTTTTTGGAATTTTTTTGAAATATTATGATGTTTAACATTTTTCGCAATACCTTTAATTGCATAGCGAACTTTCACATGCAGATCCAAAAAACATATTTCGAGTCCAATTAAAAGGAATAGCGAAGTCGATCATGCGTATTAATCAAGTAGGAAACACTAACAAAGTTAATAAGTGATCAAGAGAGTGATGGTGACGAGATAAATTTACCAATACATTTTAGAGTTGTGTGTAAAAGACAACAATATTTAGGACGTGCTATTTATTTTTTGGTCAATAGACATACTACTAGAGTTTTGAAAATCCGAATTACAAATAACTAATACTCATATTTGATAATGTAATCGATTACAAGTGTTATCGATACCAATCAATTACGCAATTGAAACCGCAGAGAAATATAATCTGTCATGTAATCAATTATTTATGTTATTCAGAACAATTGATTTTGAAATCTACTAGTAAACTTGCACATGCGTTGCATGTGAAACAATCAAAAGGAATTTTAGTGTGATGAGATTTGAATTTTGAAACTTTTTCTTTAGGCGGGTGTGATCAAAATGGTCTCAAATACCATTAGAAATTACCTAATAATTATAGTGCCAAACAGAACTGAATATCTAATCTTTGGTGCATTATCATACCCCAATAAATGATTTCAAAGATCTGTTTGCTCCAAATATAGAACCATTGATTTTTCCAACAAACCTATTTGATAAATCTCAATAGGTAGGTAGTTTTGGCATCAAAAGTAGTCTTTAGAGGTCCCCCTACATTTGAACACATAGTGTTGGGCAGATAGATTAATACTGACAGCTACGTAGTGGTTTTTTGGACCTCCGCTACCGCTACTCCTGCGATACCTGTGCTATCCCATATTCACACCCGTATTTGGTGGTTCCTACTACGTACCGTTTTACATCTACTTTTTTTGCCCGCTATGGCCACCACGAGGCCACACATTACACCCTTTAACTATAAAATCCAATGCTTAACCCCCTTTAACTACCATTGGCTGAAATTGCCTGGATGCCGTTAAGAGAAGTTGTGAAGTTACCTTATTACCCTTTTTCTTTTGGGGTATATATACATAATGTACATATGTATATACTGCAGTGCAGATCAAACACGGCAAAAACAAAAAATTGGATTGCACTGACAGATTGCATAGTTGGGAGGGGTTAACCAAGGAAAATGGAAACTAAGGATTCAAATGATATTTTCCTAATTTCTTCCACTCCAGAAACCCTCGTCGTTGAGTCCGAGCCACCGGCCACCGCTGTTGAACAAACAGAATATCCCATCCCATCGCCATCACCGCTTCACCGGGGTGAAACCCAGCACGCCTAGAAGACGGCCGGAATCCGAAGCCGACGAAGGAGGCAGCAACCGCCCTCGATCTCCTTGTTCACCCTCACGCTACACATCTTACACAACATCGTCTTCGTCCCCGACACGACCCGTGGATCAACAGCCCCAAAGCGGCGACACCAGCCCGATTGTCGCCTTGTTCTCCTCTACCAATGACAAACTCAACAACGCACATGCTGCATTCTGGTTCAATGTATCCGTACCAGTCTTTAATACATGAATCGGCATTGGTTATCAAGCCCTGGTTGGCCGCGGTGGAACTTTACAAGTACACACGATGCACTACATAATTGAAACAAAACAACATTCACGCTTGTTCGGCCATCAAGCATGTTTCACAAAATCATAAATTAATTACGGAGAATTTTTTATAGGTCTAATATAGCACTTTCCGGGGGGGAGATACAAGTCTTAATTACAAGTACACACCATGCACTACATAATTGAAACAAAACAACATTCACGCTTCTTCGGCCATCAAGCGTGTTTCACAAAATCATAAATTAATACCTGCAATGTTACATACAACGAAGTTTTAAGCACTATGCTAGTGTGACTTAATGTCACGACCCAACCCGTAATCATGACCGGCCAATGAAAAGAAATCACCGAAGGCCATCTTTACATCTTAGTTGTAATTTTTTTTTTCTAAAATATCAATAATTTCTTTATTGTGAAAACAAATGCGAAGATACAAGTGTTAATTACAAGCACACACGATGCTACTACATAATTGAAACAAAATAACATTTAAGCTTCTTCGGCCATCAAGCATGTTCCACAAAATTATAAATTAATTACCTGCAATGTTACGTACAACGAAGTTTTAAGCACTACGCTAGTGTGACTCAATGTCACGACCGGCCAGTAAAAGGAAATTACCGAAGCCATCTTAACATCTTGGTTGTAATTTTTTTTTTCTAAAATATCAATCGTTTCTTTATCATGAAAACAAATGCGGAAGCATTTATTCGATTGACAATAACTTTAATACGGAGTATTTACAGAACTGTCTAGGGCGAAAACATAAGTATTAGCCCATAGGCCGTACATTACAATCTTTTACTCACCCGTAGGCTTACATTACAACTTGTGGCCATGCACTACTAATGGCCGCACCAAATACAAACAGTTTTTCAAGGGTTTTACAACTTCTTCAATCCATTGAAATACCAAAATCGAAAACAGCAACATCAACAGCAGGAAGGACTAGAGAGACTAGTCAATTATCTATCCATGTCCTGAAATGTTTCATAAACACAAAACATTTCAGTGAGAATTACGATACACTATGTTTCCACAATTTTAGCAGCAAAGTCCTTTTATGCATTTCCTTTCCACTTTACAACAGAATGCCAATTTTAGCATGCAAAGTCATTTTCTTCTTTCCACTTTTCAACAGAATGGAGGGAGAACAGAAGAAAGGGGGAGAATAGACATATCTCTTTTCAACATCTTTCAAGAATGGAACACCGACAATGATTGGGTAACTAGCCCAAGATTTAGGTAATGATATGAAGACCCTGAAATACCCGGCAATATTCCTCATAATGACCAAACTCAACGTTCAGATGTTTCGATACCGATAACCCCGGTTTCCTTTCTCTTCAAAGGAATTTCATCCCTTAACTTTAATTGCTTCTCTTTAAGCAATTCAATCACAACATCATATTCAATATCTCGATTATCAACAATCAGAATTCCTTTTCAATTAGAAGTGACGCTTCCTTGCAAACCGTCCAATTTTAATAAAATTCATGCGATGTTTGATGCTTTTAAACACATAATCACGTATGCAGCATTCTAAACCATAATTATGTAAATAGAGTGTATTCGTAATTACTCACCTCTGAAGCATGAACCCGCAAATATTTACCATGGTAAAATTATTGATCAACGTCTGGACCGAGAGAGAGAAAGGGGTGGCTTCGGTGCTGGTGGTTTCGGGTGCTGGTGGTGGAAGTGGTGAGCCGTGAGGGATGCTGCGCACGGCAGCACTATGCCGCGTCAGCAGAGGGTTCAGGGTGGTTACGGGGCAGCCAAAACATGGGCCTGTGAGGTGGTGGTGGCTCACGGTGGTGGTGTTGTATTGTGCGGCGGCGAGAGGTGATGGCGTGCTCGATGGTGGTGGTGTACCGGTGTGAGGAGAAAAGAGAGGGGGAGGGGTGATAGATGTAGAAGAGAGAGAGAGAGAGAGATGTGTGTCGGTAGTGAGAGAAAGGGAGAGTGAGAGGTGTACGGTGGAGGGTGAGAGACAAGATACAGGTGAAATAAATGGGGTGGCACCCATCCCCATATCTAGAAGCTCTCCAAATTAGGCCGACAGCTGGGAAAATCCCTACGGGGACGCGAAAACGAGTCCCGTTTCAATCGTGCAGTCCGGGTTTCGTTTCAGAGAATTCTAAAGAAATTACCGTAGCCTGAATAAATTATTCTGAGACTAACCCCGGTCTCAGTTTTCTGAATAACTTTCTCGATAAGTAAATTCGTAATTCATGCATATTTTTCACGTTGTGACACTCGTGATATGACGAACTTACTAGTTTCCCATTTATTGAAAGTCAACAAATTCATTTCATAAAATAAAAATCCTTATATCCAAAATTTTAAGCCAATGTTGTAGACATTTCATTCAGCAAATAACGGCTCAACTAGGCCCGCTCATGGCAATCACCTGTCAAGTGTTCCATCTCATTAACGACTTATAAACAAAATGTTCAACGGCCACCATTAGTCAGGGAGCGACCCTAAATATAAATATTTGCCGTGACGTCATCTACGATCATCTGGTTGTGATCCCCCCTTATTACTTCGCCTCACTATTCACTGCCCTAGCGGCGGGGCACCATTCAAACCACAAGTCATTAAAGTTGTGAATCCCAAATTATCCGTTTTCATATAAATCATGGCAATTTTGAAGCATGCGCTTCTTTTTTTCCTTCACGTGGTTCGAAATCCTTGTAAACATTTAGTACCATATTTGCAACATAAAATCACATGTGGAACAATAAGTTCTACCACTAAGCCAAAACAAAGCACGCATGTTTCTCATCCGAAAATTCAAGTAAGGCATACACAACACTCACCGAGAGCATGCCGAGCAAATTTGTCAAACATGCGAGCTACGGGTCCCTGATGTTCGGACCTAAAAACATCAAACCAAACCTATTAAGAGGTTCACGATACGCCACACAAACATGTACGTTAAGCGCCAAGTAGTTTATCTATAATGTGTAAGGCTCGATCTATACGGTATAGTTTCTAAAACAGATCAATCCAGGGAAACCGATGAAAACCCATATCAATTCACCTCAGAAATTTAGGAAGACAAGTCGTGAAGAACTCAAAGGCTAGAAATGCCCAGAAGTAGCGTGAATACTCAACACACCAAATCTGGTCAGAACTAGACCGGGATGGAAAACGGATGAATGCGAGGTGCAGATTATGAGTGTTATTTTCTGTTCATATTTTTCGTGCATAGTAGATTCAAAAACGGAATTTGTGGCGTAAGAATCGTCGAAAAAGCAGTTTTATAGAGTCCTAGGGAATTTTCGAAAAGATGACTGATCGCCGGACGGGTACCAGTCGTCCAGACTGGCTTTGTTCTTCAAACATAGAGGGAAAAAATGACTCCATTAGTGGGGATTTTCAAGCTAAATCTAAAGTTTACTCAAAGATAGGTATAATGGCATCACAATAGAATAATATACGATGATAAACGCAAGATTT
>BPLS01031832.1:134638-157665 GCA_019656275.1 Rhododendron kiyosumense | reverse complement strand
GAGAGATTATGTTTTGGTCACTTTTTCCAGTGATATATATATATATACACGGGACGGTTCAATGGACACCCTAAAAAAACACCTAAAAAAACACCCTAAATCTCAATCTCACAGTTTCCGATCAAATTTTTATGATCTGAACTGTTCAATGCGTGCAGAATGTGATCTTAAGTGTGTCCGTGAGAAATTAGCAAAAAAAAATGACTGGAAAGGCTTGATTTGAGCAGTTTTTATTTGAACCGTTCAATAAAAAACTGTTCGAAACTGTTTGGATCAATTCCTTCCCGGTCATATTTTTTGCTGATTTCTCGTAGGTACCCTTAAAATCACGTTCTGATCACATTGAGCGGCTCGAATCGTCAAAATTTGATCGGGAACTATGAGGTGTTTTTTTAGGTATTTTTTTAGGGTATCCACGGAACTGCCCCGATATATATATATATATATATATCGGGACGATTTCAGGGACACCTAATATAAATTAAACACCTTAAAAAATATCTCATAGTTTCCGATCAAATTTTGATAATTTGAGCTGCTCAATGTGATCAGAACGTTTATCTAAGGATACATGCGAGAAATTAACAAAAAAAAAAGACTGAAAAAGGCTTGATCTGAGCAATTTTTAGCTTACATTTGAAGAACAATTCAATTAAAAACTGCTTAAAATAAGCACTTTCCGGTCATATTTTTTTTCCAATTTTTCGCGGGCACACTTAATGTAATACCCCATATAAAAAAAGAGGTTTGTGAGAAGAATAAAATACTAGTTTGCATGCACATTGGTGTTAATTTTGTGGGAGGTTAACACGTGGAGCACATGTGTGCTGGTGTGGGTTGTATTGTGTGTTGAAGATAAGCTTGTTAGTAGAAGAAGACAGACAAACAAAAGAAGCAAAAGACAAAAAATAAATATAAGGGACAAGTGTCCAGTTTTTAGATTAATTTGATGAGTCAGCCTATTGTATAAAGAAGGAAATGTTACAATTTATGAAGGGGGGGAAACAGAAGCGGTAGGAAAAAAAGAGTGTGCCAGGAGCAGTGGCTCCTTAGTCTACGGTGGTGGGTTTTAGGTAATTGATTTGGTGAAGTGGAGCTTATGCGTTATATGGTTGATCTTTAATTGAGTGGTGTTTGAGGATTCGGGTTGTTACAGTTGGTATCAGAGCTTAGGTGATAGATCTTATATGGGATCTTCGGGTGATCAGAGCCCCTAGCAAATGCGTTGTTAAAATCTGGGCTAGTTTAGCTCCTATAGCTGTAAGAACAAACTTGAGAAGAGTATCTTTTGTTTTAATTAGTCGTATTCGGAAAATTTGTCACAAATACGTTTCGGAACCTTCAGTGGACCAATTTCCGGTAAGTTACTTCTTGTGGTGAACTTTTATTAGCTGGAGTGTGAAAAAGGGGGGGAAAAAAAACCAATGGAAAAGATGGTACACGTTTGTATGTAGGTGTGAAATTTTGATGCAGTGGAGTTTAAGTATATATTCTAGGGATTTACTAAAAAAAGGTGCCGAATAAAAGTTATATTGTAGATGTTTGAGTAAAGCAAATTCTATGATTGTGCTAATACAATCAGTGGTCTTTAAGATAGTGACATTAGAATTGGAAGCTAAACAGGATTTCTCTTTCAGAATTGTTGGTAGAAGATAAAGAGGTAGCTTAGGCTTCAAATTTTAGTGGTGTTAATTAGTGGAAGAATCAACGTATTTACCCCTTGTGAATGTGTGTAGGTTATGATTCCTTGTCTTGTGTTAATTTCTAAGTGACTTCAATGTTGCAACTTTCTGGTTAATGGGGCATTGAAATTTTGAGTTTTCTTTTCATTATTATGTGATCTGGTAGTCAATGGGACTGAAGCAAAGACTTGGCGGGAAAAGATATATTACCTAGTGCGAATACTGTTTGATGTTTGATCACAGTCCGTGTGGTTTAGCGTGTGGGCAGAGTATGTCTGTGTTTACATAAAATTTATGCCTTTGTTGTATGGTGTATACTATATAGCCTTAGTGGCGTGGCCTTTGTGGCTTGGTTTATAGCCTTAGTGGCGTTATGAATATTGCCTTAGTGGCGCTATGGTTATTGCCTTAGTGGCGTGTATTTTGGCCGAGGTGCCAATATAGTTAAATTTGCAAATGAGTAATGGCCCGAGGTGTCTATATTTGATTAATTTGTGAATAAATAAAGGCCTGAGGTGCCTATAATTGTAATACCGATATCGTCGGATTTATAAGTGAATGAGGGTCTGAGGATCCAATTCGTAATTCGTTACGTGGATAGATGGTTGTGACAGTTTGATGGTTTTTGTGTGGAATTTATATTTGGCTGGCTAGTAACCAGTGAGGCCTGAGGTGTTTATGTTTAGTCGAGGTGTGGGAATTTCGGAATGAGGTGTTGCGATATTCAATTCTTGGTAGTGTAAATGTTGGCATGAATGGATTAGAATTTGGATGTGCCGTCATAAGTAGCTTGTATGAAATTGAATTTTAACCTCAGTGGCGGAAAGAATATTGCCTTGGTGGTGTAAATAATATTGTCTTAACGGTGAATGTTGCCTTAGTGGCGATGTGATTATTGTGTTGATGGCGTTTTAGCAAGGTGTCTGTACTCATAAATTCTAGGAGAATTCGGCCTGAGGTGCCAATGCATGCCAGATTTGCAAATGAATGGGCCCGTGGTGCCCGGTACTTGTATCTTTTAGTTTGTTATCAGTTGAGATGAGATACATTGATGATTTTCCTAATGCAGATGAAAATAATTAAAGTTTTGAATTGCGTGGATTAGTGATTAGTTTTGAGGAACAAGGTTTAGAGATATATAACGTTACGTGGTTATGAGTTGGTATCAGGGAAAAGAAAAAAGAGATTATTACCAAAGTTGTCTATGGTGTTGTGATGTTTTAGTGTGGCGACACTTGTGATGTTTGAGTACACTAGAAATGGGAGGATGGTTGTATAATGAAATTGGGAAATGCAAGAATGGCGCAGCAAAAACGTTGAATTAAATTGTTTATTTTTACTATTAAATTTCGGGGACGAAATTTCCAAAGGAGAGGATATTGTAATACCCCATATAAAAAAAGAGGTTTGTGAGAAGAATAAAATACTAGTTTGCATGCACATTGGTGTTAATTTTGTGGGAGGTTAACACGTGGAGCACATGTGTGCTGGTGTGGGTTGTATTGTGTGTTGAAGATAAGCTTGTTAGTAGAAGAAGACAGACAAACAAAAGAAGCAAAAGACAAAAAATAAATATAAGGGACAAGTGTCCAATTTTTAGATTAATTTGATGAGTCAGCCTATTGTATAAAGAAGGAAATGTTACAATTTATGAAGGGGGGGAAACAGAAGCGGTAGGAAAAAAAGAGTGTGCCAGGAGCAGTGGCTCCTTAGTCTACGGTGGTGGGTTTTAGGTAATTGATTTGGTGAAGTGGAGCTTATGCGTTATATGGTTGATCTTTAATTGAGTGGTGTTTGAGGATTCGGGTTGTTACACTTAAAATCAAATTCTGCAAATATTGAATAGTTCGAATCATAAAAATTTAATCGAAAACTATGAGATTGAGATTTTGGTGGTTTTTAGGTTTTTTTTTTGTGTGTTCCTTGAACCGCCCCGTGTGTGTTTGCATATTAGGGGCACTTTTGGTATTAAAAAAACGGGGATGAAAACATAACTATTTAAAAAATAGAGGATGAATACTTAAGTTGAATGAGATTTGAGGATTAATTTCTAAGTCTCCCTATTAGATAATGATTATAAAACAAAACTAAAACATAATTAAACAAAATTTCTCAAAGGGATGTGATTTTGGCATTTTATTTTTAGCCGGTGGCACTTTATTTTTTATTTTGTAAGACAAAAAGTGAAGTGCTAGTAGGTAAAATAAGAGTGATAAAATCAATTTCTTTCTCTCAAAATGCATTCTCACAAACCGTGTCAAACACTTTCGTAAGTACAGAAGTACTCCCTCCTTGTTTGTCCAATTGTCGAAATGTGTGTCTTTCAAAAATATACTTATATTTTACATTTTATAATGTTTTTTATGATTTTAAAGATTTTGTATAATAAAACTAATTGAAATCTATCAAATAAGATCAATATTGCATATTAAAAACATTACTAATTAAAAATTAGAGCCAATCTTTTGAGAGGTTAAAAGCTCTTAAAAAGTCAAAAAAATGACAAACAAACAGGGACGGAATAAGTAATTCAGGAAGAGAATCTAGAACGGGTACCCGTGTCAAACACTTTCTTTATGCTTCCCAGCTAACTTTTCCTGCGGAGCATAGACTTCCAATAATTTCCCACTTTACGTCACATCCAAGAAATTTTTAGGTTCTCAATGGGTATCACATAGTGCCTGAACAGTCTATTTAGACCATCCAAAAGCAAAAATGCTATTGGTACAGCACCTGCTGTACAGCAACTGCGTAAAGATTCCTTTTGCGCCGGTCTTGGGTTCCGCAAAGATGATCCGAGTTGCTCATTTTGTTCAAAATACTTCGTTTAAGGTTCCTGTAAAAATCACCTCAATCCAATATCAGGAAGGATGTTTACGAATCATACAACTTTGCTTCAAAATTTAGGCTAGCACCGTTCATCCAAAAGTGTGTGGGATGTGTATCATACGCTCACGTGGTGCCTAAGTAGTCTATTCAGGCCATCCAAAACTGTGTTGGATGGCTCAAATCAAAACTCTCTCTCCTCTCACCCTATCACTCTCTCTCATCTCTCTCTCCTTTTTTTTCTTCAAATTCGAGCTGTCCAAAACTGAAATGGACGGTCCGAATACGCCGAGCGGACGCTACCTGATACCCACCCGACACTAAAAATTTTCTCGCCAAATTCGAAAAATTTACTTTAATAAAGTTAATTTTGCTTTCTTACCCAAAAACGAGGGAGTTGGCTTTGTTTTTCCCACTGGAGCGTTAAGGCATTTATGAATAATGAGTTAGGAGAATCCTGGACTCTATTCTTTTATTTTGAATATATGCTGGACTCTATTCCATGATAGCCAACTTCTCGGTTGACGGACTCGTGTCATAGGATAGGTGGTTCGAACAGACAATATCAACCGGAGACTTGCCCTTTCTTTGGAAGCCGATGTTTGTTAGAATCAAAATCTAGCATTCTGTATTTTGATTTTGATTCTTCTAGATTTTGATTTTGATTCTCTCAATATATCCATTCTGTAAGATAAATGCATTTTGAAATAATCGTGAATGATATTCTATCAATATTGTAATCGAGGGCATGATTGATGTTCTATAGCATGTTTAAATGATGAGCGATTTCAATCATTGAGTTGAACCAAAAAAAAAAAAAATTTGCTCAAAAAGACCTCAATAGGACTTACACAATACAAAATTCTAGTAGTACATGCGGTCTTTGGTATGTGTAATTATCAAAGGAAAATTAGGTTGAGTTTCCCTAAATTCCATGGGCTACACGTAACTGAAATAAGCTACTTTTATTCCTAAACAAAAAATCCTTTAGTCCCAAAAGTTGATATATATGAAGAAAATGACCAGTCTTAAAATCGGTATTTGTTGGGGCCAGCCCATTTGGAAAACTCACCCTTATTTAACGGTTTCATAAAAGATTGCTCAAATTAAGTTCTTTCTGGTCATTTTCTTTTGCCCGATTTTTCATGAATACCCTTAAAATCATATTCTGAACATATTGAGTGATTCAGATTATCGAAATTCAATTGAAAAATGGGAGTTTGCATTTTAAGAGGTCTTCATTTGAATCCTATAAGGGATCCCTTATTTTTCTTCCGGTGCGGGCCTCCTAGCTGTCACTACCTTGTAATTTCCCTTCCCCCATCATTGTCATTCTGCTTACCTCTAACAGCCCACTACAATTTGCATCAATTGCTTCGACCCCTCCACGGTCAATATCAGAGATTATACACACCAGTAAGTCCTTAAAGTCAAGTCAAGTGATTTTAGAAATACTCAACTGAACTTAGACGCCACGCCAGAGTTTCTAGCCTCCAGGGGACGTTGTTATTGATACTCTGTTTGTTTGTCAAAGTACTATGGGGGTTCTGGAATCCATTAAAGACTAATTAACAAAACCAACAACAATTACCAAGCTGGTATCGTCGTTTTTGTAACTTTGGGTTTTTGATTCTCTTAAGTTTGTAACAACCATGGGGTACTGTTTGAGGGATGTCTATGAGGTGTTTTGTAATATGGGAAGACGTTGATTTTGGCTTTATTAAGAATTTCCACAAGTCTGTCGAAAATGCTTAGTCAATATCAAGAATTTCCACAAATCTGGTCACTGGTGGTGACATCATTTAATGGCCTAAAAATTTTCAACCACTTTGCAAATCTCTCCAACCATTTTTCGGGGCAAATGCTACCTAAGGGCTAGAAGTCGTTCCAGGCTCTTTGAATTTGATGGAACAGAAACAAAAAGATTAGAATTTCTTGCCAATTCACTCATTAAGATTTAGTAATTTGATGAGAAATAAAGTCAAAAGTACAAAAATTGTATATTTTTGATTGGCTCCTTCTCCTTTCTCACCCGAATGTGAGAAAATGATTCGTTTCTTATCAACAATGTTTCTTACAGTACAAAGGAGGCTGTCACAGCCATGGCTCCACATTTGTTAAGCTTAAGTTGCAAGTTTTCTCTCCCTCTTTTGGCATGACAATTGGCATGCACCCTACTAGCCCTCTTATAAACCACTACGGGCACCATTTTGTTATTGTTTCTGGTATTCCTGTGACAGCAAAAGTTTTATGCATAAAGCTCTCTCGAGATCGGTTCTAGGTAGACATATGAGTAATGCACTCCAGGGTCATGGTGGGCATTCAATTAGGTGATTGAATAATTTGAATTCGTGGTTGCTCATCTAGCTATATATGCTTCCCTAGCAAGGTAAAACCAAGGAGAAATAAATCGAAAGTCGAAACTACACCGTTTGAATTCCATCGAAAATAGGACTTCTAAACATTGAACAAGACATTCAATTATATATGTACAAACATCAGCTTAAGTTACTATTACTGAAAAAAGTGGAAGCACGATAAATTAACCAGAGCTAAGTGTAAGATAGGTTAAAGTTAGTACAAACATCCTGAATTAAATATAAGCATAACCACGGTCCTGGATACAAGCTCAGCACAACCGTCAATAAAAGATACAAGTCTGAGTTACAAGTTCGCACAATCCTACTACATAATTGAAACAAAACAACAACATCCAGACTTCTTCGGCCGTTACAAGTTCACACGATCCTACTACAAAATTGAAACAAAACAACATCCAGACTTCTTCAGTCGTCAAGCATATTCCACAAAATCATAAATTACCTGTAATGTTACGTACAACGGTGTCTTAAGCACTAGGCTAGTGTGAGACAAGATATGACAAACTTACTAGTTTCCATGAATTTATAAGTCAACGAATTCATTTCTCAAAATATAAATCTTTATATCCTACATTTTAGATCCATGTTGCAAACATTTCATTTAGCAAATAACGGCTAAACTAGGTCCGTTCATGATAATCATGTGTCAAGTGTTCCATCTCAGTAACGACTTATACGCAAAATGTTCAACGTAGTTAGGGAGCCACCCTAAATATAAATATTTGGCGTGACGTCACCCACGATCATCTAGCTAGCTATGATCCCTTCTTATTACTTCACGTCACTATTCACTTCCCCTAGTAGCCAGGGCATCGATGGAACTACGTGTCATTAATAGTTATGAATCCCAAATTGTGAAAGATAGCATGCGTTTCTTTTCTTTTCTTTTCTTTTTTCACGTGGTTCGAAATCCTTGTTAACATTTATCATATTTGAAACATAATGCACATGTGAAACAATAAGTTCTACCACTAAGCCAAAACAAAGCTTCTCATCTGAGAGCGTGTCGAGCAAACTGGTCAAATGTGCGAGCTATATACGGGTCCCTAGTGTTCGAACCTAAACACATCATATACACACATGGATTATAAATTTACTCGTGTGTGTGTATACCAATATATTTTTCAAGAAATAAACTGACTCATGATATGCTACTCATATGAATCCTAGAAGTCGAGTTTGAAAGGGAGGGATCGAGATGATCTGGTAATTTCCAGCACTGTGCCCAACAGGCTGTCATTGTTAAGAGTTTTCAATGTTCGACCAAATTGATTTCACACTAAATTTCCACAAGTCCAAAAAAAATAAAAAATTTCCACAAGTCAGTCAAAACCCTTTCTGGGGTTATGAAGAATTTCCACAAATCTTGTCACTGGTGGGCCATTACAACATATAAATTTCCAAGAATTTGTTTGGGACAAATATGAAATACTACTTTCCACCTAAAAGTCCTTACAGCCAAGGGCCCAGATTTGTAAAGCTTGATTCTATTTTTTTAAATCACACACAAGAGCACCTTGCTTCTTGTTTAACACCGTGGGATAAATTTATGCATAGTTTAAGATAAGTGTATTTTGCAATGATGATGAATGATATTCGATCAATGCAATGGAGGCCATGATTGATGTCCTTCGGGAGCATTAAATTGTTGAAAGACAAATTGAGGTTCCACATCTCTCAAGATCTTGCTAAACTCAGAACTTGTTATACATTGATCCGAGCAGCTCCTAATTGTAGATGATGCAAAATGGAATGGTTTTTTTAAGAAATTAGCTTGATTGAAATTCGATAGACATGCAAAAGGATAATGCTTTGTTTTCTCAAATGGACCAGTAAATCCTATTTTTCATCTAACGAAATACGAAAAGTTAGATTTCCGGTTAATTGGTGTCTGATGAAACTGATTATTTATGAGATTATTTCCCCAATGGCATCAAAACTTAAACAGTTTGGATCAATACTTTCGGACTTTTTGTAACGCCCCATGCAGACCACTGACTCAATACCTTGATTTTGATCTATAAGCTTCACCACATGACTCAAAACTTAAGTCTAAGGTACTAGTAGTAACTCATAAGGCTTATTATACCTCCAAGATCATCTATGTAAACTTCTGATGTGGGACGATGTGTTACACTTTTATTTTTTTAATCAACAGTCAAGAATATATTTTGAGACTTTTGAACCCACAAATTTGAGGGTCCTTTTGTTTGTTATCTATCTTCTATATTATCCTATATGCAAATGTAGTTGGACTCAAAATACTCTAAACTCCTAGTCCGCAATTCTTACAATTTTAATTTTTTTTTAAAGAAAAATTGAGAGAGATAAACGTCGATCAAAAGAGAGAGAGAGAGAGAGAGAGAGAGAGAGAGAAAAGTGGGGTTTGGGGTGTGAATAGGGGAGAAAGAGAGATTTTTGGAAATTTAAGTTTTATTAGATAAAGAATGATAAATAAAAATTATATTTTGTAGTTTTTCTTGATTTGGTTTGTCTATCCTACAGCTATACTACAAAATATAATGGTTTTAGGGACCAAACATATTGGTTGCAAAAGCCAAAATATAAGTCAAATCACTTTTAAAGACCAAATTATGATCTTGTTGCTAATGGGGTGAGCATCAGGGACCAAATGCACAACTTGTCCCTAAACAACTTTGTTTTCGCAGCAAAAAATTTGGTCTAAAGGCCTAGCAGATTTGGTCCCCGAAGGTCCATTTTATTGCTAAAAACCTCTTTTAGCTACTAGTAATAAATATTGTCCCCAAATGAGTTACTAATTATCATCCAATTTCATAGAATGATTTACTATTTTGACATTTGAAGTAATTTTTTTTTTGTTACAAATTGGTGGTCCATATACATATTTTTTTGCTATTAAAAAAACGTCAATGTTTTTTTTCTTAAACTATACAGTATTTTCGATTAACTAGTGGTGTCTTTGTTTGATACACAAAGGAATGAAAAAAGACACCAATGTAAAAAATTTTTACTCCTTGCATCGAACAGGCACAACACTAGTTGTATGTACACATTAGTGGAGGGTTATCGGGAAATTAGTAGATTAACAACCAAGAGGGTTCAATGTCTACCTATAACTTGAAACCCCAAACCTTTCCCTCAAAAGCCAAGGGGCACAATCAAATGAGCTAAAAAACACAACTTTACATTGGAAGGGTATATAGGTGATCTTGTAATTTTCAAAAATGTTCCAACGAGTTTCCACAAATTTGGTCGCCGGTGGGGCCGCTCTATTGTTAATGGCCAAAGCATTTTCAAACCCTTTGCAAATCTATCCAGCAATTTTATTCTGAGACAAGACCACATAGTCCTTGTATCCATGGGAGACTTGTATTCTAACAATTGTCTCATGTTTTGGCTAATTTACAAGTCTTCGTTTTTTTTTTTCCCTTCTTTTTTATCAGAACAAGTCTTCGTCTGGACGTGTTGAATTTGATTGAAATATCTATTGGCGGACTTGTATTGTTTTATTTCATGGGGTCCTGGAAATGCGGAATTATTCATGTAAAATTAACTGTTGTGGGGTTGAACAGGAGGACACTGATTGGCATTATTTAGAAGCCAGAAACTCACCTCTGTATCTCATCTTTTCAGACTCTACACTTAATTTTGTAGGTCCCAACAGAGTGTTTTTTTCATCGGCAAAAAGAAAAAAAAAATCATTATCACTAAGATAAGAAAAACACAGAGATAGCTCCAAAGGGTAGCCGTGGCTCTTCTGTTTTGCTACTCGCAAAATCCCAACCAACCCCTCAGCCGCTCAATTTGTAAATAAACCTCTCTCAATTGGAAAATAAAATGTCAAAAATAAGAAGGTTGAAATCAACACCTATACGGTGAAAGATGCCAACAAACAACCTGAAGTCCCAATGGAGTTTTAGTGTCACTAACCCGAAACGTTCATTTATAGGTGACGAAAAAAAATAAGTTACTATCTCATAAGATTAGCTTGATTGGATTTGAATAGGCATGCGATCGAATTTCATGATTCATTTTGTCAAATATACAGGCTACTTATACAATCACATTTACCATCTAAAAGATATGAGAAATTTGGTTTCTATCGATGTCCTATGAAACTGCCTTTTTATTGAGATATTTTTTTCCGCTGCGTTATAAACCAAAATTCTCTCTCTAAACCTCCCTGTCACTATCCTGCAAGGCCGGCCCCCTCCCCTCCCTCTCATCAACGCGAATGATCAAAGTAGTTGGGTTCGGAAAGGCAATTGAAATCAAATGGAGATACAATTCATCAAATTGTACTCCAAATATCAAAGCCTCGAGGCCCTCGACAAAGGGTTTAATCACTTCCATACCAAATACTCAAGATTTGGGGGAGACATTTTCTTGGGGTTGCTCTGGCTAAGCAAAAATGGTAGTAACAGTTTTCAACAATGCATTGAAAGCTCTCCAGCAGAAATGGAGGCGTGGGGTTGTTGCCTCTTTTGCCTTCAGATATTTCTTCTCTGAATCCTTTGCCTTCAGATATTTCTTCTCTGAATCCCCTGAATGTTTCTTGATAATGGAGATATAAATCATTCACTTGTTCCCAAGCAATAGAATCATCTCATTTGGTCATGCCTGACCCAAAGAAAGGCCACTGGCCCACCGCCTTCCCCGACTTTGAATGGCCGGGGTTAGCTAACGGTGTTATTGGTATTTCAGAGATTAGTCAAGATGAGCATAAATTGACTGCAACTCCCTAAGTGATCAAAAAAGAAATCATGTCACCTACATGACTCACAACACTTGAATAATTGCACTAACGCAATATAATCAAAATCTGAAGGTGCCAAGAACTAGCTAGAATCATGTCATTTGATCCTGCATTACCCGTTCCCTTCACTGGCTTGAAATGACCCGCGCTAATGAACCTGGTATTGGTCTTCTAGAGATTACTTGCACTGATGTAAATAGTTAGTGAAGGTCATGTTGGGCATCGCCAAGGTGATTTGATTCTTGCTTTCTTCCAACATTGTCGAATGGAAGATGGATTTGGTGTCCCTGCTTAATCCAAGTGTCCATGTCACGACCCAACCCAAAAACAAATGAGTCATAACCGGCTAATGAGGTTAACTCACAAAGGCTTGCTAATTAAATAGTTTAGGGATTTTCTGCTCATGAATCTATAAATAAATAAAAATACTCGAGTATAACAGAAAATGTAGAAGCGTCATAAATTAACAAGATCTAAGTGTAAGATAGGTTGAAGTTATTACAAACATCCTTGCTAGATTAAACATAAGCATAACCACGGTTCTAGCCACAAGTCCGGCACAATCGTCAACAAAAGATACAAGTTTGACTTACAAGTAAACACATTCCTACTACATAATTGAGACAAAACAACAACATCCAGGCTTCTTCGGCCATCAAGCATGTTCCACAAAGTCATGAATTACCTACAACGTTATATACAACGACGTCTGAAGCATTAGGCTAATGTGTGACAAACCTTAAGTTCCATGAATTTACAAGTCAACGTATTCATTTTTCAAAATGTAAATTTTATATATATCCAACGTTTAAGGCCCATGTTGCAAACATTTCATTCAGCAAATAATGGCTCAACTAGGCCGTTCACGACAATTACATGTCAAGTGTTCCATCTCATTAACGACTACTATGCGAAAATGTTCAACGGCCACCAGTAGTTAAGCAGCCACTCTAAATATAAATATTTGGTGTGACGTCACACTACGATCATCTGGCTATAATCCCCCTTATTACTTTGCCTCACTATTCACTTCCACTAGCTGCCGGATACCATTCGAACCACATGTCATTAATAGTTATGAATCCCAATTTATCCGTTTTCATAAAAATCATGGCAATTTTAAAAGATAGCATGTGTTCCTTTTTTCCTTCACGTGGTTCGAAATCCTCGCACACACCATATTTGCAACATAGTAGCACATGTGAAACAATAACTTCTACCGTCAAGCCAACACAAAGCACGCATGCTTCTCATCCGAAAATTCAAGTAAGGCATATACAAGACTACAAGACTCACCGAGAGCGTGCCGAGCAAATTGGTCAAACGTGCGAGTTATGGGTCCCCGATGTTTGGACCTAAACACATCAAACCAAACCTATTAAGGTTATGATACGTCACATATGCACAAGTACGTTAAGCGACAAGATCAATAACGTGTAAGGCTTGAGCTATACAGTATGGTTTCTAAGCAGAAAAGTCCCGGAAACCGATGAAAACCCATATCCATTTAACTCAGAAATTTATGTAATATATTACAGGGACTAGACAAAGATGTTAGGAAGACAAGTCGTGAAGAACTCAAAGGCTAGAAGTGCCCAGAAGTATATAGGTTGAAAACTCAACACACCAAATGTGGTCAGAACTGGACCAGGATGGAAAACGGACGTATTCTGTTGGAAATCCGATCGTCAATATGATGAAAGTGATGGCGTCGTCTCTTTAAACTTGGAATGGTAGAAGCATTCGAGTTACGTTAAGAGAACACTTTCCTAAAGACAGTATTTGCCCCCATCAAAAGGTGTACGCCGGATTACAGCAAACCCGCCTTCAAGATAAATCGAATCCGAACTCTAGGTTCTTTCTGTCTGCGTTTGCACAAATGAAGACAGACAGAATATTCGCTAAACAAATGTAAAAAAACCGAGAACTGGTACTCTATTTTGAGAAATAATAGAATATAAGTTTGCTATTTCTAGGAAGAGAATGTGTAGAGAGAAAGAGAGCAATTCAGTATGGAATTTTCTGGTCCATAGAATGACTTTACAAATGGCCTATTTATAGACTTATAAGTAAGGGTATGAAAGGTTGTGTCTCTAGTAAACAACCATAAGAAATGGTCAAGTCTATTGAAGACAATATATGGAAAGAACATGTCTATTAGTAGGCACCATTTAAACAAATAATTAGAAAGGATCCGTGATTTGCATCCCTTCCTAATAATCACATCTTTTACAATCATTTACATAAAGTTACAACGCATGTGAAAAAGTATAGCAACCTTTCACAAAAACCTCACTTAGTACCTTTCCGAAAATTCCAAACTAAAATCCAATTTTATTTTGATTTAGGTTTCAGTCGGTTCTTAATTTTGCCGTCAACCCAACATTTTAATTATGTCACCATCGCAAACCTTAACGATCTGCTATTAGAGTTCTTGTGTGCGCCCATTAGCTAAGCTTGATCGCCAGAACCAATTTTTGTTGTTGTGTTTATTGATGTTGGCCTCCATCGTTCAACCTTCATGATTGTTGCACTTGAGCTCTAACATGTGTTATTCAGTCATATCATTTTTTTTTATCGATCATATGTGACGTATATCACTTCATTAGTGTTATGGTTAAAAAGCGAACAGAAGAGAATGGAAAAAATCGCAATTGGAGTTTTTCATTGGTGCATGCTTGACGATTTCCTAATCCTAAAATAATGGGTTGCCCCAAGTGTAGGGCGGAGACCGACGTAGCATAGTATCCGGTAAGTCCGGAGTCGAATCCACAGAGACAGTAATGTGTGCTGACTAAAAACTCGGGTTGTTACTTATTTAAACGGGCTCTTAGGTAGCCACCCCTTGTATGATTGATTGAGATTAACTAAAACCTAAGAATTGATTGTACTTTTCAAATAATTAAAAGGAGGTACGGTCGTGGGGTTCATAGCACTCGTAACCAGTCCAGATTAACCTGCTCCATTCGATATTCTTAAAAACGTTCAACTTTAGATTGAAAAAGATACCCCACAATATGCGAGATCCTATGGTCGCCGTATACCCATGTGCAACGGAGAATGAGTTTTGGACTCCCATTCCCCCGTTCACATGGGCTCCGACAATCCCCAGATTCGTCCGCGGGAAGTATTTTTCCAATCAAAAATCGTCTTTACATTGTTTGAAAATAGAAGCAGTGCCCGAACTGGCCACGGTGTGCTAATCACTCTGCGACCCTACCTATACGACTACTCACTAATCATTGCACAAGAAATAGAAGAAACCCTAATTTGATTCATGCTTCAAATACTGGAGAAAGAAAATAAATAGAGGATCTAAGTTAAACAAGAATCAACGAACAACTTTGATAAAAAAACGAAAATCAATATGAATTACTGGAGTGCGAATAATTAAACAAAACTTAAAATAACATGAAAGGAAAAGAAACTTAAAAGAAAACTCAACAGAGCAAAAGTCTCGGCAGTCCCGTTCTTCTTCTTCTGTTTCGTCCATAAAGATCCTGTTCCGCGTGATTCCAATAAGATATCACGGCAGACCCTTTCTTCGTTTGTCCGTCCGAGGGAATCCCATCCCTTGATGGCTGCTGCCTTCTTTTATATCAATTGCTGATTGCCCCCCATAAAGAAAACCTATTTTCTTTTCTTTTTACTCATTCGCAGCTGACTCCAATATTTCCCATCTTGGCCCACCATTTAACCATTAGGCCCACCATGACATGTGCAAACTAAATAGAATTGTTTTGCCACTTATCAGCCCGTTGCTAATTAATTCCGTGCTAAACATATGCCTTCAAACGGACTTGCTTTCAACACCATATAATATTTTAATTCCCCATCTTTTGCACCAAATCCTCCAAACACCTACAATAAACAAATTAAGCATTAAACTCTGAATAATAATATAAATGGGACTTAATAAAGATAAATTAAGGGGTGCTAATATGAACATTTACGCGCTTATCAGTGTACAGTCAAAATAAAGTTAGTTAAGTTTGATTTCACAGATTTAACTATCCAAGCGCATGAAAATATTATAATGTGAATTTGGGTTTTGTACATAATAGACATGGGTGGGTTGTGACATAATGATTGTTGTCTATGATATAAAATTAATTTGACACTAAATATTCTTTTCATAGGTGTCAACGAAATGAGTAGTTGGAATTACGGATCGGGAGATGCTGTGGTGCGACCTCCGGCCGTCCATTTGGAGTCTTATGAAAGGGTGGTATAAAGGTGATCTTGCAATTTTCAGAATCAAAAATTTCCGCAAGTGAGTCAAAACCGCTTGGGATTATCTACCATTTCCACAAATCCTGTCACTTGTGGGCCATTCTATTAGTCACCATAAGTCGAATTGTCAACCCCTTAATTTGCATTCCATCTATTTTCTAAAATCACGCAGACCCTCCTTGATTAATTAACACCGTGGCATGTTAAAGTTACCAACGTTTGCTTCTCTCAATATATCCATTTTGTAAGATAAATGCATTTTTAAAATGACAGTGAATGATAGATATTCTTCTATCAATGTAATTGAGGTCATGATTGATGTTCTACAGCAGCTTTAAATGATGACATATTTCACTCATTGAATTGAACTAAAAAAAAAAATGCTCAAAAAAACCGCAATAGGACATGTTTGAGACATTCGAGAGGATCATATCCCGTTTACATGCCCAATTTCAATTGGAATCGATACCGGCTCTAATATATCAGTAGTTCTCAGAATTTGTATCATCTATCATCATTAATTTGGCTTTCCGTAGTTCTAGTTTTTATCCGTTAATATATATTTTTCGTCTATTTCTAAGGGTGTGCTACTTGGCAAAAATAGTCTTCACTGTTACTCGTAATATATATTCCCATGTACCAAGCTTGTGCAGAAGAGCTTACTTGATATGAACCCCTAAATTATATTTCGTGATCCGACTTCAATATTTCCTGACGCTTCTCCCCAGGTCAACAATGAAATCCTTTGCCCCCAAGTCGAGAAGTCTGTAGCTGCCCCTGTTGATTTTATGCAAATTCAAACGTGACTAGTTCTATGTTCTCTATTCTGATTGTTCGATTTGTGTGTACTTTTTCCAATTTTCATCTCTTGAACTGTTTTCTAGCGAATGTCTCGTTCTGAAAGTATTTAGTAGTAGTTTGTTCTTTCCATACTTGAGCTTCTGGTTTTTATCTTTTCAATTCATGGATTTTAATAATTCCCTTTCAAAGGAGCCACAATTATTGCCTTGCTTCCTGGGAAGCAAATTACCAGAGGTAATCCGCATGCTTTTAATGCTATGAAGCTTTTGAAAGACTGCTTTTCAGGGTTGATTATGGTGATCAACAGAGTTGTTCATCTTTTTCCTTTACCTGTGAGTATTGTACGATTATTGGGTTTTTGTCATGGAAATGCATGCCAAAATAAAGAGCGACATTGATAGACTATCGTCAATTTTAATTTCGTGCGTGCATATTAAACCACCAAATTACCAAATCAAACCAAATCGAGCCTTATATCCCAATCAATTAGGGTCGTCTACATGAATTATTTTTCTCTATTGAGCTATGTTAAGAGCCATTTGTTCACTCAAATCCATTAGACTTATATCTTTGCGCACAACAACTTCTAATCTAATGTCAATTTAGATCTTCCCCTCCCAAAACTATCATGTTCGCTCTCTTAACTACTGCATCTCTAAGTCTACGGTAGACATTCCCAAACCACCTTAGCCTATTTTTCCTTAACTTTTCCACTATAGGAGTTACACCTACCATCTCACGAACTATTTTATTTCTAATCATATCTCGTCTAGTTTTATCACACGTTCACCTCAACATTCTCATTTCCGCTATACTCATCTTGCTCACCAGTTGTTTCTTAATAGGCCAATATTTTGTCCTGTAAAGCATCGCTGATCTATGACAGTTCTAGTTTTGTAGAACTTTTTCTTCAATTTTGTGGGTACCCTCTTGTCACATAGTACACCAGTAACGTTCCTTCACTTGAGCCATCCCACTTGAATCCTATGGGTCACATCATCAGCAATCTCTGCATCATTACTAATAATTGAATCTAAATACCTAAAATGGTCACTCTTTGGTATCTCCTGATCTTGGATAATTACTCTTTCTTCATGCACATTGCTGGTATTACTAAACTTGCGCACTATATACTCAGTTTTACTCCTACTTATTTTGCAAAGAAAATGTTTTATTAAAAACAAAATGTTGGGGAAGGGAAAGATCGAAGAAGGGGAAACCAACCAAATGTTTGATAGATCATAATGGCCGAAAGCCCAAAACCTGAAAATGCAGGCATTATTTGATTTATATTACTGCATCTTAATAGGCAGGCATTATTTGATTTATATTACTGCATCTTAATAGGCACGAGCCTATGACCCGGTGCTTGCCTGGGCACAATGGTAAGGGTGCTCCAATGTAACAAGTAATCAAGGGTCCCGGTTGCGAAAATAGCCTCAGCTAGCGGGGAGGCAAGACAACGTACATCTAACCCTTTGCCAGAAACTGGATAAGTCACAAGTGGGAGCCTCGTGCAATTGTAACCTCTAGCCAGGATTTGAGAGAGATTTTTCTACTGGATGGGTGTGTAGGACTTTCAATGTCATCAAAACTTGTTCTCCAAAAAGGGAATTCGTCTAAACTTTGGTTGAAGAGCTTGCAACGGTAGAAGATAAATTTAGTTTGAGTAGTTCTACATAGCCACTACCCAACGAATATGATGGATAATAATATGCAAATTTTCTTTCATAGATTTTCTTGTGCGTAGTCATAGCATTCATTTCTATAAAGAAGCTTCAAGCCTCCCGGCACAGCAAACTATTTGCTCAGCTTAAACAAGGCTGAGAGAAGTCGTAGACATACTTAGAAACTTATGAAATACTGGTGATGTCGATCGTCCCAACATATGATTCTTGCAGTTGAAGATGAAAGCATTATTTGACATTCAAATCACCATTAAACAACTTGATTCTTGTTGCATAAATACTTACTGCAGGGGGATGGTGGGCATTGCCAAGGTCATTGAATTTCTGCTTGCTTCCAACGTTGTCTAGCTATCCATGTCGACCTAGCAAGGTAAAACCATGGAGGATTAAAGTCACACTCAGATATAAGGAGAAGGTTCAATACCATAGAAGGGCAAATTAACAAATTACTGACTATGATCGATCTTCATTTGCTAACCTTCAAAATATTCTTCTTGACCACATGAAGCTCCTGGAGTGCAATATCTATACTCATTCGGTCTTTAGGGGACTCTGCGGAGCATGCCAGTCCTATCTTTACGATGGGGATCAGATATTCCATTATTTGTTTGCCATGTTTCTCCTCGGTTAAAAGCATAGGGTCTACAATCTCCATCACATGTTGGGGGAAGGCAATCTTTGCAAAGTTATGAAGATTAAAGTCTGCCCCAAATATTTTGTCCGTAGGTCTCCTCCTTGTTACCATCTCCAACATTAAGATCCCATAACTATAAACATCTCCACTAGCTGACATCTCGCTTCCGAGACCATACTCTGCCATTAGTAAAATGCAAACTTACAACCGAAAGATTTTTTTTTTACGGAAATAAAAAATGATACGAAATGAAAGAGAAAACTTGATTACATTACATCATGTGCGTCTTGTCACATGTAGCTGGGCCATTTACGCTAGCATGTAAAGGGGTGTTCCCCCTTTTCTCTAAACTATGTGACATTATTTTCTATGCCAAACTTATCAATCAACTACTTATTTTTAGCATCGTCATTCAATTATTTGATTAAGGCTCCGTTTGTTTCAACGTAAAATGTTTTCCCCAAAAATATTTTATCTATTTTTCAATGTTTGGTTAGATGAATAACAAGTAAAACATTTTCAAGTGAAACAATTTCCATTAATGGGCATAAAATGACTTACCACGTAATTGGTTGTAAGTTGTTTTCATAATTCCTTTCGCGTCTTCCATGTGAAATTCCCACAGTCAATTCCTATTGTTTTCCTTCTACTTTACCCACAGAACTCTCTCACTCTCACTCTCTCTCTCTCTCTCTCTCTCTCTCTCTCTCCAAAGTACTCTCTCTCTCCAAATTACTCTCTCTCTCTCTCTCCAAAGTACCCCACTACCTTAACGGGAGAACACAATCTCTCTCTTTCTATACTATTTTGTCAATTTCCGGAATCGAATTCCACCATCTTATTTAAGCCATCTCTCTCTTCCTCTACACTATTTTGTTGACTTCTAAAAATATTTTTTATTTGTCAACCGAATACCGAAAAATAAAATTTTGAAGTTTATCGTAAAACATTTTACATTGAAACAAATGGAGCCTAGGTGTGCAACCCCTCTTGTTTTAGTCACGGAAAAGAATTGACTTTGATCTGTTCTAAGATAATTAAAACAAATTACGCATCATAAAGGTCACCCATTTATAGATCACCACAAAGCTGAAATTTAGTGATTTTGAAATTAGAAGAGGTGGGTTTAAAGTAGAAAACAGATAAAGAGCATGTTCTAACCTGGAGCAGCATATCCAATGGTTCCCCACATTGCAGTTGAACTACTTGCACTAGGAGTTGGGAGCTCCGCACGGAATCTAGCTAGACCAAAATCTCCGACATGGGCAACCATGTCACCGTCAAGAAGGATATTACTTGGTTTTAAATCGCAATGAATAATCGGCCTTCCGCATTGGTGGTGAAGATAATCGAGCGCGCAAGCCACATCAATGGCAATGTCTATTCTTTGCACAAGATTGAGTCCCATGGACTCACGCTGCCCATTATTTGCCTTTGGAATTGGATGCAACCAATCCTCTACACTTCCATTTGGCATGAACTTATAAACTAGAGCTTTAAACTCATTCCCTTGAAAATCCACACTAGAACAGGAAGTTATGATCGAGACCTAGTTTCTGTGTCGAATATTTCTTAAAGCTTCGCACTCTGCCATGAAACTCTTGATAGCACCACGAGTTTGAAGGTCAAGTACTTTGACCGCAACAATTAACTCCCCATTTTTTTCAATAATACCTTTATACACACGACCAAAACTACCAAAACCAAGCAGGTTTGTCGAAGAGAAACCCTCAATTGCTTTGAGAAGTTCTCCATAAGTGACTTGTAAGAATGAATCTTCCAACAACACAACTTTAGGTTCGGTCTTTCGTTTCTTCTTGAACAAACATATGATTAAATATGATACTGCGGTTACTCCAATGAATACCGAAGCTATCGTGATTGCCAAGGTCTCTAAAAGTGACATCCTGTTTTTCGATTTTTTCATGCTGCATCGAGCTAGTCGTAGTTCCGGAATGCCACCACAAAGCCTAGAATTTCCAGCAACAGATATTGTACTTGCATTTGTGAAGACACCTTTCATTGGTAACTCTCCTTCAAAATTGTTGAAGGACAAATTGAGATTCTTCAGGGCAAATGTCGCTAAAAAGCTTGGAATTTGACCGGATAAGTTGTTGTTGGAAAAATCCATATTTTGAATACCTCTCAAGGATTCGATTGATGAAGGAATAGATCCTTGAAAGAAATTTTGATGAACATTTAGGTATTCAAGGCTACTGCAGCTACCAAGAGTCCCAGGAATTTCACCAGAAAAACCATTCTCGGAGATATCAATTTCTGCTAAATTTTTGAGGTTTCCAACCTCAAGTGGCAAGGATCCAGACAAACGATTGCGAGCTAAATCCAATCTAATTGACAGAGAAGAGACTGTCAAAAGTTGTCTTGGTATGCTCCCATTAAGGTTATTATCAGATAGTGTCAACTCTAACAAATTCCGACATTTGCCAAGATTCAAGGTTATGGCCCCCTCTATTCTATTTTGGTGCAAGCGAAGATTAATCAGCATTGACAAATTTCCAATAGAGTCCGGAATTTTACCTGAGATATTGTTGTTTGAAATGTCCAACACTCGCAACTTATAAAGATAACCTATGCTATAGGGAATCGGGCCAGTGAATAGGTTATCATTCAGATCTAAGGTTTCAAGATTCACGAGATTTCCTATTGTTGAAGGAATAGATCCGTACAACAGATTTAGATCTAGTGCCAAGTAAGAGACAGATAGATTGCCAACAGAGTCCGGTAATACCCCTCTGAATTGGCCATTCTCCATATCTGCCACTCTCAAATTGCTGCAATTGGTCAAAGAATTAACAAAGGCAAGTCCATCAGATCCCTTGGCTTCAAAATTGTTATGACCTAGAGTTATCCAGTCGAGATTTTGTAAGTTTCCGAAATCATTTCTCACGCTTCCACTGAAATTGTTGCCATTCAATTCGAGTCTTACCAACTGTGAACAGTTGGATATTGAAAGCAGAATTGAACCATTAAATTGGTTTTCGTATAGTTGAAGATCCTCAAGGTGAGGGAACATGAAACCGAATGACGGCAGAAGACTACCCCTAAGTCGATCACGAGGCATTGATAATGTAACTAGCAACGATAGGTTGTAAAAGGAAGGAGGGATGGTACCTGAAATTTGATTGATACCCAACCAAAGTTCTCTTAAATTTTTCAATTGACCCAAAGTATTGGGGATACTTCCTCCAAACTGATTGTAAGCGACACCAAAGAACATTAGAGAAGTAAGATTCCCAATCGACGGAGGAAGCCCTCCAGTGAAATTGTTTTTCCCTATGATGAGTGATATGAGTCTCGGCATTGAGTAACCGAGTTCGTTTGGGAACTCTCCAACTAGCTTGTTTTGTGCTGCACTTAGGTGCCTGAGATTGGAGCAACGAGATAGGCTTGTTGGAATTTTCCCTTCGAAATTGTTGATCGACAGAAATAGTATCTGTAACCGGAAAAGATTACCGAGTTCCGTTGGAATTTCACCTATAAAAGTGTTATTGACGAGTCTGAGCACTTGGAGAAAACTGAGGTTTCCAATATAAGGAGATAGAGAACCCGCTAGACCTTTTGATGTGAGGTTTATAACGGTGACTCTTTCATGTCGGCGACCACATTGTACACCTTCCCAGTGACAGAAATGGAGAGATTCATTCCATGAGCTCAAGATCTGTTAATATTCTGGGAAGATATTTGACTTGAAGGCCAATAATGCATGGAAATCAGTCTCGTTGCCAGCAACGTTAATAGTGTTCGAAAGACTAAGGGATGATATTGTTGTGTCAAGGGCAAGGGCTTTGATTTGAAGCAATGGGATGAGGGAGAGAAATAAGGCTAGGACTAGGAGATCAATCGAGAGAGATCTGGTTACTAGACTCATCTTCATGTCTGCTTTTGAGCTCTCAATTATTTTTGAACTAGTTAGAGATTGTTTCACCGATCATTTACGAACTTTATATGTTCCATTCTCTTTTTGGGTGTTTTCCATGTGAGAGAAATATCTAGTGGCGGACTTGTACCATGTGGACATATCAA
>BPLS01031832.1:115781-130690 GCA_019656275.1 Rhododendron kiyosumense | reverse complement strand
CGTTGATCGAATTGATTTGAAGGACGATATGGCTGACCGTCGTTGATCGAATTGATTTGAAGGACGATATGGCTGACCGTCGTTGATTGAATTGATTGGAAGGACGATATGGCTGACCGTCGTTGATTGAATTGATTTGAAGGACGATATGGCTGATCGTCGTTGATTGAATTGATTAGACTGGAGGGTCACTCTTCAGGATGAATGTGCCGTCGGTGAACTTGGATTTGAGTAGCACGAGTCATCGCTGCTTTGAATTGTATTCTGATTCCCAAAGTGTGCTCCAGGTGCTAGTGGAGTGGGACAGTGAGGCTGTGTACTTGACATTTGCCACGGAGAAATGGACAGGGAGAACGACATGTGGCATCCCCCTTTGCAATTGCACTAACCCAAAACAGCAGCTTCGGCTTTAGTTCCAATAGTGACTAGATCTCAGGTATGAATCCCCAAAATCCTGATTACTTGCCGCTTTCGATACTGGACAGGCATGCCTTAGCACTTGATAGGCCTTTCCTGTTTTCCACAGTTTATATACAATATGCAATGATATGTACTAAATTGAATGCACAAATTGAAAATGCAGACACAAGCTAAGGGCGGCTCCCAAGAGGACGACAACGCTTGAGGACTACCACTGAGTCTCCTTACTTTACTGCCTTCTGCTTTTGAGTTTCGGGCTTGCGTGCCAAGATAGAAGGGCATTGAGCGAGCTGGTGTGCCTCAGTTGACATAGTAACGACATTGGGCCTGGCTGCCTTTCTTTGATGCTTGGGCAGATGTGCCCCATAGATATGCTTTGCTTGGCCTTGGGCTGGCGTGTCCTTGATGTTATTGAGATTTGACTGCTTGGATAGAAGATAGAAGCTAGGGTAACAATGTAAAAATTGCATTTTTCAGTTTATTGACTCTCCTTTGAGGAAAAGCGTATAAACCCACCACTAATATCTAATTTGCATTGACAAGTGAACTAAGCCGACAAACACACACATATATGTATAAACTCGTCTAGCTCGAATGAAAAGGGAGAAAGAGCCCCAAGATAAGACATAGACTTTTAGACATATGGAAAATAATGAGATTTTAGGCAATAATGAGCCAAACCTCAAATATTCCTCGACAGGTGAAACTGACACTTGCGTAAGGTCAAATAAATGTACGATGACCTGTACGAACAAACAAAATTGAGAAGAAAGCCCCAGAATGGGAAACAGACTGAAACATTTGAAAAGTGCCGCAAAGATGGACAAAAAGACGCAAAAGGGATGACTCGATATAGGCCCGGACAGAAACCGACACCCCCGTACAGTCACATAAAGGTCCGTATGACTTGCACGGCATGACAAAACTTGGCAAAAGCCCATTGAACGGTATTCGAGGTGCTTTGAATGATAGAACAACTTTCGAGGCACCGAGACCTTGATTTGAACTTGAGGTATCCCCGCAAGAGTCCAAAATATTTGGTAGGCACGATGGCTGCCTACTGTTGCTCGCTCCAGGAATCGCTTTGAACAAGCGAGCGCGAACCTCAGATTAGCACATCACTACAAGTCTGCTGCGGTTGCTCACACTAGACTCTACTGACTTAGATAAACTGTGAGCCGTTAGGCCTCGCAAGCATTTCGTTCTGTTTTTGATGCTTCAAATATTTTAAGACTTTTGCTCAGCTTTGAAATTGAAGAAGTAGTTTGAAATAAAATTGAAAGACGAAAGGCTTTTCCCCATTCTGCACAAATGAAGCTTGTCTTCTTCTTGACTACGGCGACGTACCAAAGTCTTGGATCCAATTGATAGATTACAAACCGAACCCCAAGGATAGATTTGTCAAAACATAGTTCAGGCGGCCAATGTGGTGCGCCAAAGCCAAAACTTGAGATCCAGTTGATAGATTATGACCGAGTCTCGAAGAGAGAGACTGCCTACGTATCCCCTTTTGGAGAATCAGGTCAAAACGTAGTTCAGGCCAAGGTTCACTCGTGTATTTCACCTCTCCTTTTTACGCTCTAACTTTTGCCTAGTGCCACCTTTCAGGTTTCGGCCTAGCGAGCTTTCGACTTTTTTTTTTTTTGCCTATTTATTTTTGCCTAGACCGCCTCCTTAGGTTTTCAGTCTAGCAGGCTGCTCTAACTTTTGCTTGGAATCGTCCACCCTTGTGGTTTTCGACCCAACGAGCTTCTCTCAGGGAAAAACAACACTTGAATTGATCCATGTAGACCATGGTATTGAATTCGCTGCCGTTGAGATTGATGAGCTTTGATTGTGGCCCTAGATGAAATGACTTTGATAGTGAAAAGGGCATTACTGCTTTGTTTGGAAATGTCTCGCTCCAGGCCACTTTTACACCTTTTAATGTGCGCTTGATGGAACACTGCTGGTACTGTTTTGAACATGGTACAAGGCCTGGAGGCTTCTGAGCTTTTGCTTTCTGGCTTGGCATTCGGTGGTAAGGGATTCAATAATTCTTTATCTCATGATCGACACCAGGCGTGTCTTTGTGAGACCATGCCAAGATGTTCTTGAACGGGCACAATGCTCTTCTGGGGACAGCGCCGGAACAATTTTGAAACTTCCGGGGGTCTACCTCATCTTTCAAGTTTATTAGAAATTACTTCTTCTTTTAGAGGCTGAGCATGCCTTTTGTCTTCCCTTTCGGCGAGGGAACACATTTGCTTGGGGAGATTCCCATCGAAATCTATCCCTTCGTCGTCAGGGTCGACACAGTTTATCAAAAAGCCAGCAAAGTACTTAGAAGCAAGATAATGCATATCATAAAACCCTCGGGGTTGCCAAGTACAGCAAAACGACTCGAATTGAGAATAGAAGCTACGACATGGAGGGCCAAGAGGCGCGAACTCCGACTCAGAGCTAGACTTAGACGACTTGGCAGACACTGTGTCAGACTTAGACTCAAAAGTGTCAATGCAAAATAGACGCGATTTGAAAAATGCACTTTTATAGTTACCCTTGACTTCCCTTCAGAGAGGCGGGAGCTAGAGGATAGCAGGCCCAAACAACAGCACTTCGGCCTTTTTAACTTCTTCGGCCAGCCCCACTTGAGAGAACTCCTTGAATAACAGCCCCAATGTCCATTTTCTCATTGGATTGATTAAGCTTCCTCTTGAATTCCTCCTTGGCAGGCTCATCACTATCAACACAGGTGTCGGCAGTAAGGATCTCGATTTCACCTATGGCCATCAGGTTAACCTCAGGTTCGGGCAAGGGAGACAAGATTGGCTTGGATTGATCTTTCGGGATGATGTGGAGGCTAGGATTGAATATGGTGGAGCTTGGGTTGATTTGAGTGGAGCTGATGGATATCTGGCTAACATGTGGGTTGGAACCGTGTTGAGGCATGAGCTTGGAAATGGCTTTGGGCTTTGATGGGAATAGAGCTAGAATGGTGCCATTATCGATGAGATCTTGAATGGCATGTCGAAGGCGAAAGCAGGCATCGGTGAGATGGCCAGACATTTGATGGAAAGCACAATAGGCATTTGAATTGTAGGATGCCGGAAGTGTTCGAGGTGAAGGAGCTGGAAGGAGTGGCTTGAGGAAGCCAGCTTCGAGGAGCTTCTCATAAACTGCGGACAACGGTGTGGAAAAGTGAGAGAAGGTCCTTGGTGGGTTCCGACGATCGGATTGAGGAACATGATGCACTCTTTTGCCTTTGGGATTGATTTCTTTATTGCACATATCCTCCCTTTCAGCATGGGCTTTGAAAAAGGATCCAACATTCCCCTTCGGGTGAGTCCTGACTTCATGAAACTCAGCCAGGTCTTTGAACACATCCTTTGAGCACTTTCCGACCGCAGGCGTGTGGCAGGCTTGAGAGGATTCCTTGATTGGCCCCATATCCGACTGCGGGGCTATGGTGGTAAAGAGATTAACCAGTTCCTGGACCATGATCATTTGTTTGTCCATTTTGTGACTTAGCTCCTCTACAGCCCTTTTCAGCTCAGCCAGCTCTACTTGTGCTGTCATTTTGGATTGATGATCGATGAGGGTGATGGCCTAGAGCTTTGGACAGCAAAGTAAATGAGAACTCAGTGGCGTTCCTGCAACAAGCTTTTTGAAAGAATTTGAAAGAATGCAAAGCGCATGTCATCATCATCGGTGTCCTCCTAGACTCTAACACTAGAGGGAGTCCAACTCAAGCTGTTAGGACGCTGCCATAGAATCCTCGGATTTCTTTTCAACGGTGTATCCTTGCTTGAATCGACTAACACTAAGAGATGTCAAAATAGTCTAAGCTTTGACTGCTCCTTCCTCGAAGTTTCAATTTTGGAGGTCGGAACAACTCGGTGCAGATGGCGTGATACCATAACCGAGGTGGCGTAAGCAGCACTGTGCCGGAGCCTTGATGGTGTAAGTGATTAGCACTTTAACCGGGATGGTGTGGGTATCACGACATTCTCTTCGTTGTTCCTAGTTTTCTGTTTGAAACTTCGATTAGGTTTAGACAAGAGACTTAAACAGTCCTGATTTCCCAAAGTCTCGCTGACCCAAGGATTTTGAAAATTGATTACGCGCAACATCGAGATGCACGACTCTTCATCGGTCCATGGCAGGGTCCTAATAGTCACGAGACAGACTCGAGACAGACCTAAAAAGCCGCCCTAGCATGCTCCTACGCAAAACGGGATGTATGTATGTACAGGCATGCGATAAGGAAAGCAGTAACACATAGACAGTTTGTGGGGGTTAGATGCAAGTAATCCTACCCTGTAGGTTCCTGTCTTAGGTTGGAAGGTTCTAGTGCTTTGTACGCATGTAGAGGCCGGTTTTGGCTTAAAGGGGTTCCTCTGACTAAAGCCGCGGTATACCTCCCATTGCAATGCGTGCAGCAAAGCGATGGTCGAACGGTATTACGACTCATCATCGTCCAAGGTTGTTGGGCATTCGAGGACCCCGGGCTCCAGTAAACTGTGCCGGTTACCCAAAACACCTCAACGGGGCTTATCCAACATCGATGCAAATGGAAAGGTGCCGAAGAATGATTTAGAACGAGAGAGAAATGCAAGATTTCGAAAATGCCTTTTGAGCTTGGCTCACTTTCATTAATCAATACTTGGAGAAAACTACACAAGTGAACAATAGTAAAAGCCCCAGTTCGGATTGGTCGGATGCTGAGATCCTGTTACGTTACCATTCCGTTCTTCAGCAGCGCGGAGCGTACTGTTTTGACAAGCTTTTGAAAATTGTTCTCTCATGTATTGATCGCCAAATATGGATTAATGCAATTGTCCCCAGCAGAGTCGCCACTGTGGGCACACGCCCCGAAAATCGCCCGATTTTGGTTTGCGGCCCTCTTTGGAAATACAGCGCGGCGAAACGCTTCGATTCAGAGTCGCCACTCGGGTTTTAGCGGTGAGGCACCCAAGGAACCGAACTCGAGAACGTTTGCTACGTTTTGATTTGAAAAAGGGTTTGATTTGATTTGAAAAGGCGTAGACTGGTCCGTCGTTACCTTCGATATCTGAGGTTCGGGAGCCAGGTTACGAGAGGGGAAGGGTTTTATGGCACCCCCTCTCGCCCAATCCGGGGATCGGTCTCTACTCGGGCATTTTGTAAGACGTTTGCATTTTTCTCTCATTTGATCATTTTTAGCCAGTTAGGGCGGGGGAACAGTTAATGGGGATTAATACTGTAACAGCTTGCAGTTATGTGACAAAATGCTCATGGATGATGATTTGCTTGCTTGAATTGAATTAAACGTAAGAACATAGATTGAGAACAAGCACCGTAAAAGAGCTCAGTGAGGTGGTGTACGCTGCTCGTCGGGTACGTGAGCAGATGACATGCTGGCACGCAATGGCAGAACCACTACACGCCAGTAGACCCTGCGCACGCCACCTATGGGCTGGCGTACACTACCTATCTGATTTCTCACGGCTCCTATTCTCAACCCTCTGGGCTCTGGAAGGGACCAGCGCACACCCAGGACAAACCACGCAGTTAATCAATATAGCTTTGAGTACAAAATACAGGCAGACAGGCATAAGAAATGGCTAAGAGCCAAGGAAAGGCACAACAAACCCCATAAACAGAGTGGGGAAGAAATAAAAGGCTGGGAAGGACTCATGATATAAGGGCCACGCACTGCCTTGTGTCAAACATGCCGTACGCCACCCAACCGGGGCCGTACGCCAGGTTTGCTCGTTAGTCAGCGCTTGGCTTTACATCATCTGGGCTCTGGATCATGACCAGAAGTAACCCAGAGGCCTTAAAAACAGGAAAAGACAACAGGCATTGAAAGCTACATTAAGAAGTTCTAAAGTACAGAAAACAAATAAGCTGGTTGTTAGCATGCTAGGAGGTGATGACATAAAGGAAAAAGCAATAAATAGGCCCTCCATGATCCCCACGCCAACTGTGCTCATACAACCAAAGATGGCGTACGGCATGATATAGTTGGCGTGCGCCATAGATGGCCCTCCACGATTGATTTATTTTTCCAGAGAGGGGCCTGGACTAGTATCAGTTACTAGCCAGGGCCCTTCTGGTTCCCCTCAGGGGCTGAAAACAGAAAGCACTGCAAAGGTGGTATACCTTTGGCACTAGAGATGGAGGAGTGGGAGTGAGCTTGGAGGGTTGAAGATGGAGGGTATGTATTGACTGGTAAGTGGAGAGGGGTGTTCTTCTTATCCTTACTCTTTCAATGGAGGAGAGAGAGCAAGGGAGAGAAGGGGGAATGAACCTTGGTTAATGAATGTTGCTAACCCCCTTGCAAATGAATGCAAGGGGGGTATTTATGATGGAGAGAGGGACTGAGATCAGGGCTGACCAACTGGGGTTAGGCAATGGTTAGGTTAGGAGAAGAGCCTCCCATGCATTAAATGCATGGGACTAGCTTGATGGGGAGTGTAGGAGAGAGAGGGGGACGGCCCTGCAGCATGCAATGATCAGGAGGCTCTGTACTGTACTGGGTTGGTTACAAAGTCTCGAGCACGTGACAGAAAAGCGGTGATTTGACCGGCCTTGACCCCTCCGTACGCCACCCTTAAGCCACCGTGCGCCAGGTCAAACTCGGTCAACGGTCGATGTCCAACACGTGGCGAAATGCTGGCGCACGCCAAGGAAAGGGTGGCGTAAGCCAGGTGTGGCCTGCTGAGGTTTATTTGGCTCTGGATTTGAAGGGTTTTGAAGGGGTTTGAAATGGTTTGAAAGAGGAGGGTCCCACACACAAAGCTCACGACCTTCCTTCGACCTCGGGAAGTTCTCGACCGTTTGTCATCATTGGGGTAACATAAGACCGCAAACGTGCTGATCTGGATGGTCCAGAATAGGGTGTCTACAATATGTGGAAAAAGAAAAGACGAAAAAAAGGAAAAAGAAAAGGGAACGAAGCGTGCAGCCTTGGGTAGTGGAGTGGAAAAGATGCTGTCTAAGGGAAATGATTCGGTGTAGCAGGTGCCACAGGGGCATGCCACGTCATCTTCATTTGTGGTTTGATTTCTCATTTATGTTTGAACTATATAAGGAACTTGAACAGCCAAGGGTAACCACATGATATCTACCCAGTACTCTAATTGTCTTTTTTTTTTTTTTTTCTAATTCACAAACTTGATTGTCTCATTGGTGCAACTTGCAAGTCCTTCTTTCCGGTACGTGTAGAATTTGAGTGAAATTAATTAAATTCTGTGGGGTTGAAGAAGAGGACATTGCTTTTTGCATTTACTTCCTTACCCTAGTTCTTAAGGCATTGGTCCGAGTAGTTTATTTTTTAGACGTTGTATGACAAAACTAATTTTAAGAATTAGGTTTATTAATGGACTTGGATAGACATGCAAATGATTCGTGTCCTATTTTGTGAAAGGTAAAGCTCAAGTGTAAAATCGTACTTGCTGTGCAAAAATATATGCAAAATTCATATTTTGATCTATCAAAATGTGCCAAAGTGGCTGTCATTATGATTTTTAGAGTTTCCAAAAATAAAAAATTTCCACAAGTCAGTCAAAAACTTTTTGGGGTTATTCAAATATTGTCACTGGTGGACCATTATATTAGTACCCGTCAAATTGTCATCCCCTTTGCAAAAATCTCAAGAATTTGTTTAGAACAAATATGAGATACTACCAAAAAGTCCTTATGGCCATGGCCCCAGATTTGTAAAGCTTGAAATGTATGTTCTATTTTCCCATTAAAAAAAAAAAGCATCATTTTTTGAAATCACACACACACACACCCCTTCTATATTAGAGAGGATCATATCCCATTTCATATTTCAATTTTCAATTGGAATTGATGCATGAAGTATAAATTACAAATCAATACTAGCTTTAATATCTTTATAGTTTTGAGATTTTGTGTCAGCTTATTTTCACGATTTTGCATTCTCCGGAAAGGGAAAAATCTATAATCTATCGACTATCTAGTAGAAGGCTTCCGAGCCCAAATTAAGTTGAGGAGCGAAGATACAAGACATATTTGTTGGAGTGGTTAAGATCGATCTCATCCGATTGATGGACCGTCCTAAGACTTTATTTGTTTCATTATAAGGCATATTGGTGGAGGCTAAAACATACAAAAATGATTAATTCATTATCTGTGTAAAGTGACACTTGGCCTGATAGAACAGCATTTAGATTTGCCAGAGTCATGTGTTTCTAGTGACAATTACATTACACTTGTTCATTTTTTTTGTTTCTGCTTTTGATCAGTATATACCTTTTATTTGCTACGCCTCATTTAATACCTTACCAACTAATTTTTCGAATATGATATCAATTCTAAAATAATCCATGTTTTCATGGATTATTTAGACAAAATTACCACCCTGGCAACAGTAGAAGTTAAATTGACTCGTACTTGGAATAATTCTAAATCGCCAGTACCCAATTTCATTTGTCACATAATTAAAGGCCCTCAACACTAATTATTCCTTGGTTGTGTTTCCTGTAAGTGTTCATAGCATGACACATTTCTATAAAGAAGCTTCAAGCTTAATCACTACAACGAAATTGTGCTATTGTGAGGAATTTATTTCGTCGCACGCTAAAGCAGGGCAAGGGCTTTGAATTGAAGCAATGGGATGAGAGAGAGAGAGAGAGAGAGAAAAAAGGGTAGGAGAGAAATAGAGAGAGATTTGGTTAGGAGACTCATGTTGACCTGTGTGGTTTGAGTTCTCAATTGGAGTACAACCACATAATTAATTCTAGTCGTGTCATTGGTGCAACTCTTTGTTTGGACGTGTAGAATTTGAGGGAAATATCTAGTGGCACACTCTTGTATACTAGTACATGCGATCTTGGGTACAAGTGTGCACAATTGTCCAAAGAAGATAAATTAAATTCAGCGGGGTTTGAAGAAGAGGACATTGATTTTTGCTTTTACTTCCTCACCCTAGCTATCTCTCAAAATCCCTCGACCATCAATTTTTATGTCCTAACAGAGTTCTAAAGCATTGGCACGAGTAGTTCAATTTGTAGAAATCGTATGCAAAAAAATATTTTAAGAATTAGCTTGCTTGGACTTGGATACACATGTAAATATATGAATCGTGTTCTATTTTGTCAAATGTATTGTTCAAGTGTAAAATCGTATTTGCTGTGCAAAAATATATGAGAAACTCATTTTTCTATCGATGTTTGACCAAATTGATTTCACGCTGAATATTCTTTCATAGGTGTCTTAGGAATGAGTGGTTGGAATTAAGGATTGGGAGATGTTGTGGCTCAGCCTCTAGCCATCCATTTGGACTCTTATGAAAGGGTGGGACGAAGGTGATGTTGCGATTTTCAGAAATGTGACAAAAGAGGCTGTCATAATTAAGAATTTTCAGAAATAAAAATTTCCACAAGTAAGTCAAAAACACTTTGGGATTATCTAGAATTTCCACAAATCCTGTCACTTGTGGGCCATTCTATTGGTCGCCGTACGATCGAATTATATAAGCAGGAACATGAAGCTCCAAGTCCAACCACATAATTGGTGCAACTTAATTGCAAGTCTTTGTTTGGACGTGTAGACTTTGAAGGAAATATCTAGTGGCAGACTTGTCTGCTAGTACATGCGGTCGTTGTTATGTGGAATTATCAAAGAAAAATTAGGTTGAGTTTCCCAAAATAACCTGCGCTACATCTTATTGACATTATTATAGCTACTTTGATTCCAAAAAATAAATAAATAACTTTAGTCCCAAAAGTTGATATATGTGAGGAGAAAGATCTATCTCGGAATCCGTATTTTTAGGGGCCGGCCCGTTTGGGAAACTAACCCTTAAATTATGTGAGGTTGAAGAAGAGGACATTGATTTTGGCATTAACTTCTCTACCCTTATCTCTCAAAGTTCATCCAAACTCAATTTTGTAGGTTCTAACAGAGTTCTAAAGCATAGTTTTGAGTAGTGTTAAGTAAATATAATCCCACATTGCACTCCCAAGTATTATTAAGTGATTTCTCATTCCACTCTTAAATAATGTGGAACTATATTTCCTCAACAAGTAAGAGTTTATTTTATAGAGGTCGTATTGAGAAAAATGTTAGCTAAGAATTGGCTTGATCATATTTCTGTCGATATTCAACCAAATTGATGTCACGCGGTTGGAAGTGGTTTGGGTGTCTTTTGAAACCCACAAAGTCGAGTTCGAGAGGGTGGGACGAATGTGATATTGTAATTTTCCAGAAATGCGCCAAAGAGGCTGTCATTGTTAAGAGTTTTCCAAAACAAAATTTCCATAAGTCGGTCAACAAAATTTTGATGTTATCAAAAGAATTTCCACAAATCTTGTCACTGGTGGGCTATTATATTGAGAAATTTTTTGGGTACTGGATAGATTCCACATCACCCGGCCGACGTGGTGCCGAGCACCCACATAGAGATAAAATTTGGTCGAAACATTCATTGATTAATCATTTTCTCTTACAAATTAGAAACATTAAAGGTTGATTTAACTCATTATGCAGGCACGTATACACAAGGATTATAAATTTACTCGTGTGTGTATACCAATATATTTTTCAAGAAAAATAAACACTGTCCATATGAAATACCATCGAAAAGTCCTTATGGCCCCATATATATTTGTAAAGCTTGGAATGCGTATTCTCTACATTGTACCGTTATGTTCTCTAAATATATCCATTTTGTAAGAAAAATGTAATAGTACGTGGTAGAATCCCCTTTCTTCTCCTGGTAGTACGTAGTAGATCGATTCATATTTCTGCTGGATACTTGAAATTAAAATATTCTAGCAACTCATAAATTTTGAGTACTTCTCAAGTTCTTTTGCATTTCGAACACTCGGAGATTCTTCCGTCGGCTTTTATCACTTCTCCAGTTACGGTCCGTTTGGATGAAGGATTAGATTTTGGGTGGATATATAAAGAGGGTGAATTTGAGGGTGGATATGGAATGAGGGGTAATATATAAGAAGGGTGGGTCCACCTCATAATAAGAGTGGATTTGTAATCCAGTGTTTGGATGATTTTTTTGAGAAAGGGATATGAAAGGTGGATATGAAGAGAGAAATTGTTAAATGACTTAATTACCCCCAAATTTAAGCCAATCAAAAATTCTCTCACTCACCCACCTAGGTACTAACGAAACCCATTATCAGAGGAAGAGAATTGCCCCCAATTTTAAGCCAACAATAATTCTACCACCACATACACATCCAAATACACACCCACACTCACATGAGTAGTGGGTCCCACACACACTTGAACCTCAAGTGTGTGTGGGACTCACCACTCATGTGAGTGTGGGTGTGTATTTGGGTGTGTATGTGTATGTGGTGCTAGCAAGACTCTTAAGCCAAACCCATTCTCTCTCTTCCACCCACCGTCTGCAAAAACCCATTTTTTCTTTCCCACACAAATCCCACATTCCCACCACTGATGAACCCATTCTCAGACAAAGAGAAGAGATTGGGGTTCTAACCTCCAGCACCGCCTCCAGCCTCCTTCCTCCACCGCCGCAGTGGAGTCACCAGAAATTATTCAGCTCTCTTCTTCTCGGTTTTGGGATGACAGAAAGATGGAGCAAAGCATGATGAAGAGGATATGCAATTGCAAGGGCAATATTGTCTTCCACAGCCCCGCATAACTAACGACAGGGGTACCCCTGTCGTTAGCTAATCCACCCGCATCCACCCACAGGTGGATATGTAATCCAAGGAGCCCTCTAATCCGCCTTCCATTTTTGCCAGCCAAAGACCGGAGAAGACGAGGGGAGGGATTACCAATCCAGCCGCATGATATCTCCGGGGTCTAATCCCCCTTCCAAACAGGCCGTTAAGATTTCAGTGTTATCCTAATTAGCGGTCTATGACATCCGTATTGAGATTAATTAAGTCATCGTAAGCTTTTTTTCCTTCCGCAAATATACAAGAACATGACATCAGAAACAAATTAGTTTTAGTGGGATCAGTTTATTTCTTGAAAATTATATTGGTATACACACACACGAGTAAATTTATAATCCATGTGTATATGTGCCTGCATAATGAGTTAAATCAACCTTGAACGTTTCTAATTTGTAAAAGAAAATGGTTAATCAAGGAATGTTTCGACCAAATTTTAACGCAATTGGAGTTTTTCATTGGTGTACAGTCGAAAAAAAGTTAGTTCAGTTTGATTTCACATATAACTATTTAAGCACATGAAAATATTATAATGCGGATTCGGGTTTTGTACATAATAGACATGGTTGGGTTGTGACATAGTGATTGTTGTCAAGGATATAAAATCGGAATTTGTTGGGATCAGCTCATTTGGGAAACTCACCCATATTTAACAGTTCAATAAAAAATTGCTCAAATCAAGTCCTATTTAGTCTTTTTTTTTGTGGCCAATTTCTCGTGAGTATGCTTAAAATCACATTTTGAACACATTGAGCGGCTCAGATTATCAAAATTCAATCAGAAAAAGGAACTTCTCATTTTAAGAGGTTCTCATTTGAATCCTATAAGGGATCACTTATTTTTCTTACGGCCTCCTAGCTGTCACTATCCTATAATTCCCTTCCCCCTACGCCAACTCTCTCCCTTGCTTCCTCCATCATTGTCGTTCTGCTTACATCTAACGGTCCACTACAATTTTTATCAATTGCTTCGACCCCTCCACGGTCAATATCGGAGATTATACACCACCTGTAAGTCCTCAAAGTCAAGTCAAGTGATTTTAGAAATAACTGAACTTAGACGGCACGCCAGAGTTTCTAACTTCCAGGGGACGTCGTACGTTAACGTTATTGATGCTCTATTTGTGTGCCACTTCTAGTGCTAGTTCCCTCAGTCAAAGAGGTCTATTGGACCAGGGCGTACGAATTTGCCAAGGGGTTCTGGAATCCATTAAAGACTAATTAACAAAACCAAGAACAATGACCAAGCGGGTATCTATAACCTGGAGAGTCCAAATTAATTAACAAAGCACCAGAGATATAGCGGAAAACTAGAGATACAGGCAAAAAGACAAGTAAGGTGTTTGGCAATGTAAACTGTGACTGTAACTGTAACTTTGGGTTTTTTGATTCTCTTGAAGTTTGTAACAACCATGGGGTACTGTTTGAGGGATGTCTATGAGGTGTTCGGTAATATGGGAAGACGTTGATTTTGGCTTTATTAAGAATTTCCACAAGTCTGTCGAAAACGATTAGTCAATATCAAGAATTTCCACAAATCTGGCCACTGTTGGTGACATCATTTAATGGCCTAAGAATTTTCAACCTCTTTGCTAATCTCTCCAACGATTTTTCCGGGCAAATGCTACCTAAGGGCTAAAAGTCGTTCTAGGCTCTTTGAATTAGATGGAACAGAAACAAATTAAAAGATTAGAATTTCTTGCCAATTCACTCATTAAGATTTAGTAATTTGATGAGAAATAAAGAAAAAAGTACCAAAACTATATATTTTTTATTGGCTCCTTCTCTGTTATCACCCGAATGTGAGAAAATGATTCGTTTCTTATCAATAATGTTTCTTACAGTACAAAGGAAGCTGTCACAGCCATGGCTCCACATTTGTTAAGCTTAAGTTGCATGTTTTCTCTCACTCGAGATGGGTTCTAGGTAGACATATGAGTAATGCACTCCAGGGTCATGGTGGGCATTCAATTAGGTGATTGAATTCATGGTTGCTCATCTAGTTATATATGCTTCCCTAGTAAGGTAAAACCAAGGAGAAATAAATTGAAAGTCGAAACTACACAGTTTGAATTCCATCGAAACATTGAACAAGACATTCAATTATATATGTACAAACATCAGCTTAAAGTTACCATTACTGAAAAAAGTGGAAGCACGATAAATTAACCAGAGCTAAGTGAAAGATAGGTTAGAGTTAGTACAAACATCCTGAATTAAACATAAGCATAACCATGGTCCTAGACACAAGTCCAGCACAACCGTTAATAAAAGCTACAAGTCTGAGTTACAAGTTCACACGATCCTACTACATAATTGAAACAAAACAATAACATCCAGACTTCTTCGGCCATCAAGCGTGTTCCACAAAATCATAAATTACCTGCAACATTACGTACAACGGCGTCTTAAGCACTAGCCTAGTGTGAGACAAGATATGACAAACTTACTCGTTTCCATGAATTTATACGTCAACGAATTCTTTTCTCAAAATATAAATTTTTATATCCTACATTTTGAATCCATGTTAAGTGTTCATGTTAAGCCCGTTCATGACAATCACATGTCAAGTGTTCCATCTCATTAACGACTGATACGCAAAATGTTCAACATAGTTAGGGAGCCACCCTGAATATAAATATTTAGCGTGACGTCACCCACGATCATCTGGCTAGCTATGATCCCTTCTTATTACTTCCCGTCACTATTCACTTCTCCTAGTGGCCGGGGCATCGTTGGAATTACGTGTCATTAATAGTTATGAATCCTAGAAGTCGAGTTTGAAAGGGAGGCATAGATGTGATCTCGTAATTTCCAGCAATGTGCCCGA
>BPLS01031832.1:24663-80781 GCA_019656275.1 Rhododendron kiyosumense | reverse complement strand
TATATGTGCCTGCATAATGAGTTAAATCAACCTTTAACGTTTCTAATTTGTAAAGAAAATGGTTAGTTTGCTTTGAACTAAGCTATTATGTCTTGAAAAACATAATAACTACGGTTCGGTTTCGGTTTTAACCACGGTTTGCTTTGAACTAAGCTATCATCTCCAAAAAAATATTTGAAGTACTTAAAATTACGAAGATAAATTTAACAAAAACTTATTTTAAAATCAATTTCATTCCGCAATTGACATCTAACAAGAAAAGAAAGAAGAAAAAAGTTAAGATCAAATAAAATATTGTTGATCTAGAAAAAAATGGCCACACAAAAAATCAAAGCAAGAACATGATTTGTTTTCCCTTATATTCATGAAAGCCATGCAGATTGCAGAGAGAACTATGGGTAGAGAAGATAGATGGCTTATTGTGGCTGGGTAAGAGATGGATGCTACGTTAGTACATTAGGATTATATAATATAGGAATAGGTTTTCTTATTTATATACTCCCTCCATCCCTTTTAATTTTAAGTGTCCTGTTTCGTAATTCCAACTTATTAAAAAGATATCATCATTATACCTTTCACATCAACTTTTTCCTCCACTTTCTCTACATACCCATCATCATTACACTTTTACTCACTAACTTTTCAAAATAGAATCTACTTTTAGGGACAAAATAGACAATACACCAACTTTTACCCACTAACTTTACAAAATGGATACTTATTAAGGGACAGCCCGACATGGAATACTGGACTCTAAAAAATGGACGGAGGGAGTAGAAAGTTAGGGTAATAAGTCTTGGTAATGGTAGTAGAGGAATTAAAGGAAATACGAATTGGAAAACTAAATAATGGTGGATTTAATAGGATCAATAAATTAGGAAAGTAGGCTCTCATATTTATTTGGTGAATCATAACTAAAATATATATAACTATACATATTATACATATATATATATATATATATATATTATACGGTTCGGATCGGATCGGTTTGAAACCATAACCGTGAACATGAAGCCACAAACCAAACCATATAATGCGGTTTCTAATTTTTTTAAACCATGACCAAACCGTACTACTAAAAAATCGAACCAAATCTTTCGGTTTGGATTGGATTCACGGTTTGACAGATATTTTGCTCACCCCTAACACAGACCCTCCTTGATTAACACCGTGTATGCTGAAATTACCAACGACATCCCATTCTCTCAATATATCCATTTTGTTAGATAAATGCATTTTGAAATAATATGGCGGTTCCGGAGACACCCAAAAAAACACATTATAGTTCCCGATCAAATATAGATGATCCAAGCCGCTCAATGTGATCAAAACGTTTCTATATCACCGTCCTTAAGACGATATTCGCCCCCACCAATTCAAGAGAATTCGGTGTATACCGAGTTACAGCGAAGCCGCCTCCAAGATAAATTGAAGCTCAATCTCCAACTGTTGTCTAATTGCGTTATGCACAAGCGAAAACAGATCTGAATACCTTTGGATTTTGCGAGCCCCTTAAGTATAATCGTAGGAGATAATTCTTGAGAGAAACAACAATCAGAATGATTCTGATTTTCTTCATCCTCAAATTGGTAGAACCCTTTACCTATTTATAGGCATAGATTGTGACCGTTGGCCAAAAATTACACCTCTTTGATTAAATACAATAGTTATATCTATTTATAATAGTCATGTCTATTCATTCCACTCCAATGGTCACATATTTTGATTTGTTAATATCTATTCATTGAACCTGAATAGACACACATTTTTGTACTTAAATCCAATGTTTACGTCTATTCATTTAACCTGAATAGTCATGCCTATTGGATTAAAACCGTTCACCAATATTTATAATTAATATCCATTAAATATTTTAAAATGTTCCAACAAAGTCTTTGTTTGGTCGTCTTTATATATTAGTACGTACATGGGTCCTGGAAATGTGGGGTACGTCGAAGAAGAGGACACTGATTGGCATGCATTATGATATCTACCTAATTGACTCTAGTCGTCTCATTGGTCAAGTCTTTGTTAGGTCGTCTTTATAGTAATAGTACATGGGTCCTGGAAATGTGGGGTTGAAGAAGATTACACAGATTGGCATAATTCAGAATGGAGCAGCTCACCTCTGTATCCCATCTCTCAATACCCATCTAAACTTTTATTTCAGTAATTCGAAACATTCATTTTATAGACGATGCGAAAGCAATATCATTGCAAAAGATTAACTTGATTGGAGTTGGATAGAGAAGCAAACGGATCATGTTTTTTTTAATCAAATACATACAAGTTATGTCTAAACTCTAAACAGTTCGGGTCAATATTTTGGGATTCATATGAGACCCTCAAAATCGAGTTTTGAAAGGGCAGGCTGGAGTTGATGTTGTAACTTCCAAATATAATGCCTTGTTCGGTTTGGTTTTTAGAAAAAAAAATTCCACCCAAAAAATACTTATTACTTTTATCTCCAATTATTATTTTCATTTCTCTCTCCACTCGTTACCCATACTTTCAATCACTAATGTTGTGTTTGGTTTGATTTTTAAAAAGTTTTCTGAAAAATAATAGGGATAATAAGTGAAGAAAGATAGAGAAATAAATGTTAGAAGTATGAGGAATCTATGGGGAATTTAGGAAGTATTTTTTAAAAAATTCTTTTTAAAAAGTGAAGAGAACAAGACATAAATCTCTATTTCTCTCTCTACTCATAACCCCAAAATATTTCTCAAAAATTTCTAAAAGACTTGTGAAAAACAGCATAAGAATTGCCACAAGTCCGTAAAAAACGCTTTGGTGTCAAACACTTTCTTTATCCTTTCCAGATAACTGTCCCTGTGGAAAAGAATCATAGACTTTCCAATAATTTCCCACTTTACGTCACATCCGAGACATTTACTTTAATTAAATTAAGCTTTGGAAGCCGATGTTTGTTAGATTTTGATCCTTCCAATTACATTGGATTATGATCTGAATATTTTAAAGTGTTTGAATCATATGCGCATAAATATTGATATTCCAATAGAACAATGTTTGGGTGTATAGCCTGAAGTATAGATTATGATGTGCATTTTTACCATGTAGTCATAGCCTACAAATTGTCATGTAATTACCACGGGTAGTAATTGCTTGAACTTGCTCCGGTTAACGTTGTCTTTTCCGTTGAATGTGAAAAGAGAATAAATGAGAATAGAAAACTGTATTCAGATCTCATTATTGTAACGACCCTGATTTTTGGTCGTTAAAAATTTCGTTAAATATTTGAATTTTATTTGAATTTCCTTAATTTCCTTGTAGTTTGTCATAATTACATTTTTGTCCCTTGAAAAATTATTTCTTGACGCTTTAGTCCGCTTAGCAAGCCTAACAAGCTTTTAACCATCCGGTTGGAGAAACTAAGCTAGGAAGCTATCTAGTTACTTTTCCCTAACTGCAAAATGACCGTTTTGCCCCTCGTGGACCCTTTGAACCTTTTGAACCCTAGACTAAGAATTTAATATTCTTTTTCATTTAATTATTTTGGTTTTAATCTTTGTCCATTGGACAATAAATGTTAGGGAAACTATTATCCATTGGATAATAGAAACCCCATTTGTTTATATTAAATGTTTACTTAGTTAAAGTGCTATGAATAGTAAAAAGTAACTTTTTGATTACTTTAAAGTACCTTTTTGATTATTTTAATATTAAAAGTTACCTAATGACTATTGTCCATTGGACAATAGAAGTTAGGGGATTTATTACCCATTGGGTAATAGCATTAGTCTTTCACAAAGTACAAGGATTTTAATAAACTAATCTTTTTCAAAAATCTCATGGGATGATATACAATATTTTATTGGAGGATTTTAATACCTAAGATTTCTTAGGTACTCTTTTATTGTTCTTTATTGGGGTTTTTGATCTTCTTAGATACATAAGTACTTATGTATATATTAAGTTAGTACTTGATTGTTTATCTATTGGGCTAAGTACCATGTGCTCAATTTAAGGTTTAAAAGAGAATCCTAGCCTTTAAGGGCTATTTTTGATCTTAAGTACAAAAAGTAATTAGATTTTATTGTTACTTGCTATGTGTATATATATTAGTACTTGAGAGAGAGAGAGAGAGAGAGAGAGAGAGAGAGAGAGGCCGGAGAGAGAGAGAGGAGAGAGAGGCCGGAGAGAGGAAGGAAGGAGATTTGATTGTACTTCCATGATCTCCCATTAATCTTCCAAATCCTTGGTGTATCTATTCTTCCTTGCTAAGAAATCACCTCCATTAACCTCCATTGTACTCTTGTATACACCTTGCAATGGTTTAAACCCTTAGATCTTGTACCAATCTCTTTCTTGCCCACCAAGGATCAATCCTAGCCATTCAATTGATCCAAGATCAAATCTTGGTACAAAAATAGCCATGCAAGCCTAGGATTGCCTTTGATCTTCCAAGATTCATGCCAAGTGTCAAGGTGAGACTTAGAGAGAGAGAGAGGAGAGGGCCAAGCTCTTGCCTATAAATAGAAGGCCATTCTAAGCCTTTCAACTCACACCTCAAGCATTTGCTCTTCCTTCTCTCTAGAAACCATTTTCTGTTTTTCTGGGCAGCCACTGTCCCGTCGGAAATCCTCCATTTTCTCCTGCCTAGAGTAGTTTTTAGGACCAACTTCCTTCTGGAAAGTTGTAGAGCACTTCGAAACCTTGAAGTTAGGCTCAAGAATCACCCCAATCGGTTAAGAAATGACCCAGATATTGTCATCCGAAGTTCAGTGAAAATTCTGGATTTCTATTTCCAGACAGCTTACTGTTTTCTCCTTCGTCCCCATTTTTCTCCAACCTAGGTTCGTTTCTAGGATTAACTTTCTTCACAAGAGTTGTAGAGAATTTCTTGAGCTTCGTTCTCGACCCAAGAACGACTCTATTCGGCCAAATATTGACCGAGTTACTGCCGTCCGAAGATCGGTCCAGATTCGGGAGAAATTCCACCTAGCTTATTCGGCCCCGACTAGTTTCGGATCAAGGTAGGATACTCTTACCCTAACCCTATGTATATGTGAGATCACGTTATCTTCCATTTCAAAGCAAGTTATCTTTAATTACTTTTCATCTCAAGTATTCGTATTTTGATCTTTGAAATGATTGTGGGAATGCATATATGAATTGTTGGTATTGCTTGTAGTATAGAATAGAGTTGAATGATTTGTTGTTGCGTATGTGGAATGTCCTACCACGGAGTCTTTGTATGTAACGAGACACGAGAATCGAGAAAGTAGAAACATGACACCTAGGGTATATTTGAAAAGGTTGAAATGTGTTGAAAACCGCAATGTGGCCGGACTTGCCCATTGTGTGAGGTGTGTTTGTGTTCCAATGGGAAACCGGAGCAGCGGAACCATTGTGAGGGTGTGTGCCAATGGGAACCCGGAGCAGCGGAACCATGGTGAGGTATAGCTTGGTTATCCGCGGAGAGGAGCCAATGCAATTGTGTGCCAATGGGAACCCGGTGCGGCGGAACCATTGTGAGGATACTCGGGAACCCGGAACGGCGGAACCGATGTTGGGTGTGTATGGCTTGGTTATCCGCGGTACGGAGCCAATGCTAAAGAATTTGAAAGGCTTGGTTATCCGCGGTACGGAGCCAATGCAAATGTTTTTGAAAGGATGTTTTGTAAGTGGAAAATGGAGACACGGTCTACGATGAGTCGCGTAGGAGAAATCGGGAAATCTTGGACACCAACGATAGACGATTAACGATGTGTGATTGTTAGTGTTGTTATAGTTGTTTACCGTCGTAAGGTTGGTGGGTAAGAATTTCCTATTGAGCGTTGTAGCTCACGGTGTTGCCTTTTGGGTGACCCTGACATATTATATCGGTGGCGACGCTGGTATAATGTGTCAGACCTTGTAGATGATCAAGATGGACAGTTCACTTGGAGGCGTCCGGAGCTGAGGAGCTGGCTAGGATGAAGAAGCAAGAGGAGCCGTAGAGTAGGAACCTTAGTTTCCTTTTGTTGTCCTATTTTGTATTTCAAAAGCTCTTACGAGGGTTATGTTGTAATAAGAGCTAGACTCTATTTTGAAATTTCAATAAAATGTTTTATTTAACGTACCCTAATTTTGGGGGCGTTACAAACTTACAATTATGATATCGTGCCTCCATCTCTAAATGTTAAAAATGCATTCAGCATTGCCTCCAGATCTAATTTTGATATTGTGTTTCAGCCACTGATATACATTAAGCACAAAATGTTAGGAGAAGTCGAAGATATAAGTAAAGCTTAGTCAAGATGGGTTCTTATTCAACATATGAGAACGTACAAAGACCAAGGAGAAATACACCCACAGTACGGGATCATGGTGGCCATTGCAAGGAGATTGGATTCATGCTTGCTCCAACAGTTTTCTGGCTATCTATGCATCCCTATATATCAAGGTAAAATTACCAAGGAGAAATTAAAGCGACCGTCAAAATGACACCTTTTGAATTCCACAGAAGTTATGATAAACATTGAAAAAGACATTCAATTATATTTCGCCAAGAATCTTGTCCATTCAGCTCATGGAGTACTAGTTAATTTGTTCCAGATTTGCAGGAACATCCAGTTTAGACTTGGCTTCGTCCGTGTTAAAAGTTATTAGGGGTCGAGTATCGATGGAGGGCCGGGTTTTGTCACGGAAATGCAAAAGGGGGACATTGTTAGAGTAGATGGCAGTTTTCGTCCGGAAGAAAACACCGGATAATGTGCACTTCTTTCATTTGATTTAAGTTACAACATTTTCAGAGGCACGAGCCTCTACAATAAACGAAGTTAGTAAGGAAAAATTATTCTACTGGTTGGGTGTGCAGGATTTTATCTATTTCATCAAAACTTCTTCTCCAAAAAGTGATTTTGGTTTGTACTATGGTCTAAGAGCTCACAATGGTAGAAGTTAAATTGAATCGTACTCTGAATAGTTCTTATTTGCCACTACCATATGCAAATTAATATCCAATTAATATTAAATTGATTCCTTGCTGGCTTTTCCCTGTTTAGTGTTCATGGCATCGCTCATTTCTTTAAAGAAGCTTCAAGCTGTTTCGGCATCTTGGCTAATTTGCCTCTTCTTCTTCTTCTTCTTCTTCTTCCTAAACGCAAACTGTTCACTTTTTGACATCTCAACGAGGGCATTACGAAGGGCAAAGAACGAAAAGATAACTGGAAAAAAAAAAAAAAAAACCCAATCAGAAGAGCATAATATACTTGCTTTTTTTGTCCATATTGAATAGATACAGTAAATATGCGATAGCATTTGGAAAAGTAAGCAAATATAAACGAGGCGAACCCTACAGGTTCAGAGAAGTCGAAGGCATACTTAGAAAACTTAGGAAAGCATTGGTATGCGGTCCTAACATATAATTCATCAAGTTTGGAATGAAAACATTATTGGCCACAGCATTAATTAACTTGAATCTTGCTTTATAATCAATATACCCATACTGCAGGGTCATGGTGGGCATTGCCGCATTGCCATGATGATTCGTTTCTTCCTTCTTGCTTGCTTCCAACATTGTCTAATGAAAGGTGGGATTGGTCCTCCAGGATCATTGAGGTCTGTCTATGCTGATTTTGACACTCCTAGTTATCAATATTGTCTAGCTATCCATTTCGCCCTAGCAAAACCATGGAGGATTAAATCTAATGTCAGAAATAAGGTCAAGGTTCAAAATATTGAGTAAGATCTTTAATTGCTTACCTTTCAAAATTTTGTTCTTGACCAGATGTAGTTCGTGGAGTACAGTCTTTATACTCATTCGATCTTTTGGAGACTCTGTTGAGCATGCCAGTCCTATTTTTACAATGGGGATCAGATTTTCCGCCGTAATGCTGCCATGTCTGTCCTCCACTAAGAGCACAGGGTCTACAATCTCCATCACACGTTGAGGGAAGACAATCTTTGCAAAGTTATGAAGATTAAGATCTGCCCCAAACATTTCGTGAGTAGGTCTCTTCCTTGTTATCATCTCCAACAATAAGATCCCATAACTATAAACATCTCCCCTCGCTGATATCTCATTTCCAAGTCCATACTCTACCATTTGTAAGAAAAACTAACGTATAAAACAAAAGTGATCTTTCACTTTTTTTCACAAAAAGAAAAATGATACAAAATGAAAGAGAACTTTCTTAGAATACATAGCGTGCGTCTTGTAATATGAAACTGGCACATTTACGCAATGAGCTGAAAGTTATGTGACACAATTTTCTATGACAAACTTATCAATCAACTGCTTATTTTACATCATCATCCAATTATCGCGTGTGCTTGGCAGTCCTGGTTAAATAACAGAAAAGAATTGACTATGATTTGGTTTAGGATAATTAACCATACAAAATTTAACATTGTGAATGTCATCAATATATGGATCACATGCAACCTACTTCACATTCAATCCTTCCATGGAATCTAACATACCCAATGAGATGAAATTTGGTGATTTGATATTAGAAAAGGGAGATTTAAATAAGAAATCTGACAAAAGGGTTTGTTTTTACCTGGAGCTATGTATCCAATGGTTCCCCTTATTGCTGTTGAACTACACGTATTTGGACTGCTAGTGAGCTCTGCACGAAATCTGGCTTGACCGAAATCTCCAACATGGGCAACCATGTCACCATCGAGAAGGATATTACTCGGCTTTAAATCGCAATGAATAATTGGCCTTTCGCATTGGTGATGAAGATAATCAAGTGCATAAGCCACATCTATGGCAATGTTTACACTTTGTAGAAGATTGAGTCCCACAAACCCATGTTCCAAATCATTTGCTTTCGGAATTGGATGCAACCAATTATCTAGATTGCCATTGGGCATGAACTCGTAAACTAAAGCTTTAAACTCATTCCCTTGAAAATCAACACTAGAACAAGAAGTTATGATGGGAACTAGGTGTCGGTGTCGAACATTCCTTAAGGCTTCGCACTCTGCCACGAAACTCCTGGTAGCGCCATGAATTTGAAGGTCAAATACTTTGACCGCCACAACTAACTTCCCGTTTTGGTCAATAATACCTTTATAAACACGGCCAAAGCTTCCAAACCCCAGAAGATTCCTAGAAGAGAAACCTTTAGTTGCTTTGAGAAGTTCTCCGTAAGTGACTTTTGATAATGAATCTTTCAACAATGTAATTGTAGGTTTGGTTTTTCTTTTCTTCTTGAACAAACGACATATAAGGAAAGATGATACCGTGGATACTCTAACGAAAGATGATAACGCGATTACTCCAATGACTACCAAAGCTACTGCGATTGCTACCAAACCTATTGTGATTCCTCGTGTTTGTAAAAGAGACATCCTTTTTCCCGATTTCTCTGTGGTGCACTGAGGTAGTCGTAGTTCAAAAATGCCACCACAAAGCCTATAGTTACCAACAATTGATATTGCAGTTGCATTTGTAAAAATACCCTTCATTGGTAACTCTCCTTCAAAATTATTGAAAGACAAATTGAGATTCTGCAGCAAAATAAATGTCTCTAAAAATCTCGGAATTTGACCGGATAAGTTGTTGTTGGAAAGGTCCAAATTCTGAATACCTCTCAAGGATTCCATCGAAGGAATAGATCCATGAAAGTGATTTTGTTGCAGATATAGGTTTTCAAGGCTGACACACCTACCAAGAGTGCTAGGAATTTCACCAGACAAACCATTCTCGGAGATATCAATTTCTGCTAAATTATCGAGGTTTCCAATCTCAGGTGGCAAGGATCCAGACAAACGGTTGCGAGCTAGATCCAATCTAATTGACAAAGAAGAGACCGTAAAAAGTTGTCTTGGTATGCTCCCATTAAGATTATTACCAGAAAGTGTCAACAGTAACAAATTGCGACAGTTGCCAAGACTCGAGGGTATTGCCCCCTCTAGTCTATTTCGCTCCAAGTAAAGATCATTCATCAAAGACAAATTCCCGATAGAGTCCGGAATTTTACCTGAGATACTATTCTGTGAAATTGACAACCTTTGCAACTTATGAAGATAACCTATGCTATCGGGAATCGGGCCTGTGAATTGGTTATTATTCATAGCTAAGGTTCCAATATTCACAAGGTTTCCTATTGTTGAAGGAATAGATCCGTACAACTGATTTAGACCTAGTGCCAAGTAAGAGATAGATAGATTGCCCACAGAGTCTGGTAATACCCCTCCGAATTGGCCATTCTCCAGAATTACCACCCCCAAGTCACTGCAATTGGTCAAAGAACTAAGAAAGGCAAGTCCATCTGATCCGTTAGTCTCAAAATTGTTATAACCAAGATTTATCCGGTTGAGTTTTTTTAAATTTCCAAAATCATTTCTTACTTTTCCACTGAAATTGTTATTTTCCAATTCCAGTTGTACCAACTGCGAACAGTTGGATATTGAAAGCGGAATTGGGCCATCAAATTGGTTGCCGAATAGCTGAAGGACCTCTAGGTGACGGAACATGAAACCAAACGTCGGCGAAAGATTACCGCGAAGTCGATTTGCAGGCATTGATAATGTAATTAGCAATGATTGGTTGTATAAGGAAGGAGGGATGGTACCTGAAATTTGACTGGAACCCAGCCAAAGGGCTCTTAAATTTTTCAATTGACCCAAAGCATTAGGAATACTTCCTTCAAGAGGATTGCCAGCGGCATTAAAGTCTTCCAGAGAACTAAGATTCCCAATCCACAGAGGAATTCCTCCGGTCAAATTGTTGTCATTAAGGTAGAGTGATATGAGTCTAGGCATTGAATAAGCAAGTTCTTTCGGGAACCCTCCAACTAGCTTGTTTTTGCCTACCGTAAGGTCCCTAAGATTGGAGCAATGAGATAGGTGTGGTGGAATTTTCCCTTCAAAACCGTTAACATCTAGATTTAGTTTCTGTAACCTGAAAAGATTACCAAGTTCAGTAGGAATTTCACCTATAAAAGTGTTGTTAAAGAGGCTAAACTCCCGGAGAAAACTGAGGTTTCCGATGTAAGGAGACAAAGAACCAGTTAAACCTCTGGATGCGAGATCTATAACAGTGACTCGTTTGTGTCGGCGACCGCATTTGACACCTTCCCACTGGCAGAAATGGAGAGACTCATTCCATGAGCTCAAGGCCTGTCGATATTCTGGGAGAATAGTTGACTTAAAGGCCAATAATGCACGGAAATCAGTCTCGTTGCTAGCAACATTAAGGGATGATGTTGTGTCACGGGCATGGGTTTTGATTTGAAGCAATGGGAGGAGAGAGAGAAATAAGGCTATGAGAGAGACTGAGAGAGATTTGGTTAATAGACCCATCATCATGTGCGTTTTGAGCTCTCAATTATGTTTTGAACCATATGTAATACATGTAACTTGAACTCTTGAAGCTCCAAGTTTTACCACAAATCTGGTCACTGGTAGGGCCGTTCTAAGAATTTTCAAACCCGTTGCAGCAACTTTCCTAACATGAACAAGTCTTTATTGGTGCAAGTTTCCTTCTCCTGCTGCTTCTCAACCAGATGGAGTGTTGGATATGTATAATTATCAGAACAAGTCTTCATTGGTGCAACTTGCAAGTCTTTGTTTTTTTCCTTCTTTTTTTTATCAGAACAAGTCTTCGATCTTGGCGGGCTTGTATTGTATTATTTATGGGGTCCCGCAGGAAATGTGGAATTATCCATGTAAAAACAAAAAATCATTATCACGAAGATAAGAAAAACATAAAGATAGCTCCGAAGAGTACCCATGACTCTTCTAGTGCTGCTATTCGCAAAATCTGAACCAACGCCTCAACCGCTCAATTTGTAAATAAAATATCAAAAAAAAAAAAAAGTTGAAATGAACTCCTATACGGTGACAAGATGCCAACAAACGACTTGAAGTCCCAACAGAGTTTCAGTGTCACTCTAACCCGAAACGTTCATTTATAGGCGATGCAAAAAATAAGTCACTATCTCAAAAGATTAGCTTGATTGAACTTGAATAGGCATGAGATCGAATTTCATGTTTTATTTTGTCAAATATACAGGCTACTTGTACAATCACATTTACCATCCAAAAGATATGAGAAATTTGGTTTCAATCGATGTCCTATGAAACTGCCTTTTTATTGAGATGGTTTTTTCGCTACGTTATAAACCAAAATTCTCTCTCTAAACCTCCCTGTCACTATCCTGACAAGCCGGGCCCTTCCCTTCCCTCTCATAAACGCGAATGGTCAAGGTAGTTGGGTTCAGAAAGGCAATTGAAATCAAATGGAGATACAATTCATCAAATTGTACTCCAAATATCAAATCCTTGACCGAAGTGTTTAATCACTACCATACCAAATACTCAAGATTTTGGGATCAAATCATCGTCTCCAATTTTTTTTAATTTTTTTTTTTGGATCAGCAAATCATCGTCTCCACTTTCCCATCGAAAGAACAAGAAAAATAAATCAGGATTTGGGGGAGACAATTTCTTGGGGTTGCTCAGGCTAAGCAAAAATGGTAGTTAACAGTTTTCAACAATGCATTGAAAGCTCTCCAGCAGAAATGGAGGCGTGGGGTTGTTGCCTCTTTTGCCTTCAGATATTTCTTCTCTGAATCCACTGAATGTTTCTTAATAATGGAGATATAAATCATTCACTTGTTCCCAAGCAATAGAATCATCTCATTTGGTCATGCCTGACCCAAAGAAAGGCCAACGGCCCACTGCCTTCCCCGGCTTTTAATGACCGGGGCTAGTTAACGGTGTTATTGGTATTTCAGAGATTAGTCGAGATGAGCATAAATTGACCGCAACTCCCTAAGTGATCAAAAGAGAAATCATGTCACCTACATACAATAGACCACATAAATCTAGTCATCCCGATCATTGGTGCAACTTGCAAGTCTTTGTTTGGATGTGTAAACTTGCATACTAGTACATGCGGTCTATTGTATGTGAAATTATCATAGAAAAATTAGGTTGAGTTTTCCAAAATACCCTGGGCTACATCTTATTGACATTAGCTATTTGAATTCCTAAAAAAAAACTTTTAGTCCAAAAAGTTGATATATGTAAGGAAAATGGCATGTCTCGAAATTCGTATTTTATAGACGATGTCCTAAAAATGATATTTATTAAGAATTAGCTTGATCATTTTTCTATCGATATTCGACAAAATTGATTTCACACGGAAATGATCTTTTAATAGGCATCTACGAAATAAGCGTTGGAATTAAGAGTATTTGGGTGTCTTGCGAAACCCACAAAGTCGAGTTTGAGAGATTGGGACGGAGGTGATCTTGTAATTTCCAGAAATGTGTAAAAGAGGCTGTCATTATTAAGAGTTTTCAGAAACCAAAATTTCCACAAGTTAGTCAAAAAAAATTTGGGGTTATCAAAAGAATTTCCACAAATTTTGTCACCGGTGGGCCATTATATTAGTGGCCGTCAATTTATTAGCCCCTTTACAAATCTCTCAAGAATTTGTTTGAAAAAAGATGACAGGGAAATAATTTTCACACTCCTTTCTTTATATTCATACTATTTATTTTGTCTTTTAACAAAAAAAAAAATACATACACTTTCAACACTAAAATTAAAAAAATAGTATAGACATAAAAAAAAAAAGGAGTGGATAAATCGCTTCCCACATGAAATACCACATTATTTCATTTTTAATTTGTCTTTATTGGTGCTATTGATTTAGGTTTCGATCCATTCTTAATTTGTTGTCACCCCAACGGTTTCGTTATGTCACCATCGAAAATCGTAATAATCTACTATTAGAGTCCTTGTATGCACCCATTAGCTAAGCTCGCCAGAACCAGTCTATTGTATGTTGGCCTCTATTGTTCAACTTTCATGATTATTGTCCACAATAGAAAAATTGACGCCAACCATTAGTCCAAAAACACCACTTAAGCTCTAACATGCTTCACTCATCGTATCATTTTTTTGTTACAGTCGTATCATTTTTTTATCATATGCGGCATATATCACTCCATTAGTGTTGTGGTTAGAAAGTGTATAGAAGAGTTGTGCAAAAGGAATGGACAGAATCGCAATTGGAGTTTTTCGTTGGTGTACAACAAAAAAAAAAGTTACTCCCTCCGTCCCTAAATAAGTGTTCGGCGCGCAAAATTAGAACTTATAAAAGATGCATGTTTTTCATTCAAAAATTTAATTTTTTTTTCACAATCTAATAGAACTCATTGTTACCTAATGATTTGTGAAATTTTTTTATTTTTTTAACGAAACAAATGCATGTTTTTGAAGGCCTAGGTTTGCGTGTCGGACACTTATTTAGAGACGAAGGGAGTAGTTAAGTTTGATTTCACTTTTTTTTTTCCACGAGATTTCACATATTTAAGCACCTGAAAATGTCATAATGGGAATTCGGATTTTGTACATAATAGATATGGTTGGGTTGTGAAATGATGTGGTAAATGAAAATTTAAAAGTTCAAAAAGTTAAAAAGACATTAGGCCATGATAGAGAAGTTGAGTAGTACTCCGTATAATATACCAAGGGTGACATTGTTATTAAATTAAAAGTCTCTTACATTTGAAAGGAAAAAGTACAACTAAGGGAAGTAATTTGTGACAAAGATCAAGTTCTAAGGTTTTCATATGTAATTGTCGCAATCTCGTCTTGTTTAGAAAAAAAAAAAATTGTAATTTCGCTATGTGAATATCCTGCGCAATCTAGGGTTTTCTATGTAATCTCCAATCCGCAACAGTCTTCAGAAAAATGTAATCAGCAACAGCCCGAATCGTAAATCGAACAGGTACCCTTCTCTCTCTCTCTCTCTCTCTCTCTCTCTCTCTCTCTGCGATGAATAGACGTATCGCAGATGCAGGAGTGGTTTGCATTGATAGGAGTTTTTTTTTCTTTTTTGTCAAACGGAAAATTGTGATGTTTGAGCTTTATGAGTTAGAGAATACAGAGTATGGTTCTGACCAAAAAAAAAAAAGGAGTTACAGAGTACATTGATAGGAGTTGAGGATGGACAAAGCAATTGGGTTTTAAACGGACGGTGCTTCGGGTGTAATTAATGGTCTTTGGGCACCATCACGTATTGCCCCCACCTTAATCCACAATGAATTTATTTCTGGGGCCTATATGCTTATTACCAGACCCCACAGCAATGTGCGGTGAATAAAGGTACAGGAGCAGCACGTTGCGGTTAAGAAGTTTGTTAGGGCCTTAGGGATGGTCAAAAAAATAGTTTAGGGCCTTAGGGGAATTAGTTAGGGTTGGTATGTGGGATATATAGCTGATGTGTTTTAGTGGGAGAGGGAGTTTTGTGTAATGTCCAGAATTGCTTTTCCTTTCTCTCTCTTCTCCCTCTTCTATACTCTTTCATGAATTGTAACCAGCATTTCTCCTGTAATTCTGGGCGGTTCTATCCATAAAGCATTACCGTTTCGGCATTTCCCATTTTGATTTCGCAAGTCTATCATACATTTAGGGGCTCTTCTTTTTAGCATATTTTAGGGGGCCCTGAAGAAGTGGCTTTCTAGGATTCTGCCCAGAGCCAGCCCTGACCATGACTAGGTCTTGATCAGGAAGCATTTTTACCCATTAGCACTCTTTAGTTTTTCTTGGTTTTGATGATTGTTGTAGGCTTATACCATTCAGTAGTTTTTTTGAGTTACAGTTATTTCTTTTTTAAACTTTTGATATGCTACCTGAATTTAAAAATCTGGTCGTTTCATTTTGTACTATCTCATAAAAACAAAGGTAGTTAAAATTTTAGTTAACACATCATCAGCATTTGTTTAAGCACAAAATGGGTAGTGGGTACATTGAGAGAGAGAAGGGGGGTCTCTTATGGGTTAGAGGTACCAATTCTTCAGATGCGATCGCCCTTTACACACCCCATGGATCCATCAGTACACGCAACACACACACTCGCACACATACACATAATATACAGTGAGAAAAGATCTTCTAAAGATTTAGTTTTGTTTCAATCTCAAAATGCCATATTGTTCTTCCCTGAGTGGCCATTTTAATGACCTCACAAAACTCAAATCACAATTCCCATTTAAGCTTCACTACTTAAGATATTTAGTGAATGAAAAAATAACAACATGATATGAACAAGACTCCCCGTAATGACACTTACGACTCCTTGTAAATCTCACCCGGTTTATGGACATTAATAAATCTGCAAATAGAAGCAAATTCACAAGTTGTAAATAGTCTTAAGCATTGGACAATGCCTTGTTTCATTATGGAACATATTGTGGATGCTAAAACATACATGTGTTTATGTGCAAAAAGTGACACATAGCTTGATAGAATGTAGCCAAGGGCGGAGCTATGTAGGGGCCGGGGTGGCCCTGGCCCCACCCAGTTTCATATTTTGGAGTTTATTTTACATATTTTTCTTATAAATATTGATAAAAACTTATAAAACTTAGAAACATAATTAAAAGTAAGATCAATTTTCATTTCGAGAACACTAAATAATGGTAAATGATACTATACAAGAAAAATAATGTGTTCGCTGAATGATATGATAACAACAATACTTGAAATTAATCCTTCACTTTATCAAAATCGACCCATAGAAACTTGAATGAGTGGATTTAGTCTTTAAAAAGTCGTCGAACCAAAATTTCATTATTATTTCGGCCCCCTCCGACTTCAATTCCTGCCTCAGCCACTGAATGTAGCATTTAGATTACCCAGAGTCTTGTGTATGAAATTCTGGTGGATTTGAAGTTTGTGAAGACGACCTTGTCTCCTGTGCTCCTCATGTGCAGGAATCTTAGGAATGTTGCTCAGGACAGTCTTCACTCTAAAGAGGAGTGTGAATTTGGATTTCCTGTTGGTAATGAGAAGATCTGTATCAGTTTCAAGCATAGCTGCAATAGACGTGGCTGCTAAAGATGAGGAACTCAGGGTCTTTGTAATTGCAGGAGAGGTTTCTGGGGACACTATTGGTTCCCGTCTCATGGCTTCTCTAAGAAAGCTCTCTCCATTTCCTGTCCATTTTGCTGGTGTGGGCGGGTTAGCTCTCTTTTCTATTATTGCCCGAGACAATGTTATCATGAATATGCATGTTCAATTGCCAATATTTATTTTTCTGGTGGTGTCTCTGTTTCCAAAACTGTTGGTATGAAGTAGTGTACTGCTTCAACAGAATCGATATTCTGTTTGTCATTATGTTTGGAATTAAAAGTCCAATTTTGTCCATACCACTGCCATGTCTCTATATTTTAACTAGATGACAGTTACATAAGCAGTCGAATGGTGGCTTGACCTTTTTAAGGCCCAAACATTTGGATATAAGAGCTCTGAAATTTTAATTTGTTTTTGTCACCTTTTTTCTTAAATCCAAATACTTTTGTTTATTATGTACATGAGGTAAGTTAATTAGATCATATTTCCTTTCTGGGTTCTTTTTGGAGTTCTGTTTTTTCTATCTTGAAGGGAGTGGAAGTTATACGGGTTAGTTTGATTTTGCCGCATGTTCAGGTCCATGATGTCCAACCAAGGGTTAAAATCTCTGTTCCCAATGGAAGATATTGCGGTAATGGGGATCTGGGAATTGTTGCCACATTTGAACAAGTTCAGAGTGAGTACTGAGCGAGAGTACTATTTTTTGCACTTCCATATTTGGATGTTGATTTTTTGTTTTTTGTTTTCCAAATAGGAGTCTTGATGCAAGCATTGCATTTTTTGAACCTGATTCTTACACTGGGTTTTCAAATGACAGGTTAAGTTGAAGGAAACAGCACAGGCAGCGCTTTTGTTCCGGCCTCATGCTGTGGTTACTGTGGACTCCAAGGGGTTCTCCTTTCGTCTCCTGAAGCAGCTGCGTGGTAATTTTATATGTAATTGTTGGATTTGAAAAGGAGTGATAAGGATTTCACTTATGAAAACCAAAGCATGGTGTAGGAAATTGGGGAAACACTTTTTGCAGCTAAATACGGTCAGCAGGGATTGGTCAGTCCTCCACACTTTCACTATGTTGTGCCGTCTTTTTGGGCATGGAAAGGGGGTGAAGCAAGGCTCAAAGGGCTATCTGAGTTCTTGGACCATGTCTTGTGCATACTACCTTTTGAGGCAGAACTTTGCAGATTGAATGGACTAGCTGCGACCTTTGTGGGCCACCCCATACTTGAAGATGTTTTGGAGTTGAATTTGGTACTTCTCCAATGTTCTTACATCACAATTATTGATGTTCGTTCATTTGGTTTCTATATTACGTGATCAGGATTGGGCAGTCATTTAACTTGCTTTTTAATGTTAATATCTGTCCTGTTGACATTCTCCTAATGTCCTGCGTAGCAGTCCATATACTTATCTGTGGATGGATTTCATCTTCAGGGGAAGAATAATGTAGAAAAGGGATGGAAGGTGCAAGGAAGTTATGACAAATTTCGAAGTAAACATGAAATATCTTCAGGTAAGGAAATTCTAAGCCCTTTTTGGAAGGAATCCAACTCTCAGATTTCTCTCTAAAGGGTGGGCTACTTCACCAACATAGTCTTCATTGTTTCTCGTAATTTATATTTCCTTGTACCAAGGCTTCCACAGGAGCTTACTGGGTATGAAGCCCAGATTTTTGGTAATCCTCAATATTTCCTAATGATGTCCCTGTGGATTTTATGCAAAATAATTTGGCCCCCATCACCAGTTGTATTTTCTCTTTCCTTTGTTCCCCACGCTTTTTGGTGTGTGTTTTTGTACTTTCTCCATTTTCAACTCTTATACGTGTTGTTTAGGAAATGTCTCCCATTGGGTTGGCTTATCCGGTAAATACTTGAACCTCGTTATGTCTTTCTGATTTTCTTTTTCTATCTTTTGAAGGAGCCACAATTATTTCCTTGCTTCCTGGAAGCAGATTACAAGAGGTAAACCGCATGCTTCCAATCTTCTTCAGCGCTATGAAGCTATTAAGAGACTGTTTCTCAGAGTTGATTACGGTGATCCATGTGGCACCTAATAAGCACGTGGAAGACTATATCAACAGAATTGTTCATAAGTGCCCTATACCTGTGATTCTGATTCCAGGAGGATCACCTCACATGAAGTATGATGCTTTAAGTGTAAGATCTCTGTCTTCTTTCGCCAATGCACTCTTGATAGTTTATACTTCATCTTAAACGGATTCCGTAACAATGCAGACTAATATACTCTTGAGAGTATGTATAAAACTGATTCCATAACCATGCCGAGTAAGAATGAAGGGAAATAACTTATTGAGGTAACCATGTTTGTTTTGGTACGTTTTTTGGGCACTTGAAACTGCTTCGATCATATCTAGACCAACAGAAGCAGGGGAACAACTAAGTACATGAAAGGCATGACCTTGTGGAATATTATGGGTAAAAGCAAATGAAGCATGCCAAAAATAAACCAACCTCCAAATGTGTTAGCCAAGTGATAAGAAAGCTTCTAGTTGAGATGGAGGGACCCGAATTCCCACGGATCTTAGAGAGTTACTTAGCTTAACTGCATTACATTCAGGTACTATATGACCAAGCCAGACAAAACCCTTTCGCGTTAGTCTGTTTGTGGATAATGAGAAATTGACCGACGGAGACATTGGGAACAATAAAAGAGTTCTTCGTTTTAACCATTTTGTTGTGTACGTATTTTGAGTAGGTACTCTTTCATGACACTTGATCTTCTGAATTTTCCATATAATCGGTCACGTCCCAGTGGGCATGACTGGGTCCCAAAAAGCCATTCAACTTGGATAACTTGCGGATAGACCTTGTTTACAAGGGTACGTGGATACTGTCTTATTTTGCTCTTTTGTACTTATTAGTGCATATCACCTTTGTTTAGATGTTTAGGTGATTTTCGCCTTTTTGTTACCACCATCTGATGTTTCTTATGTGACAAGATCTTCTGTGTACAATCCACCATTAGGTGCCTACTCTTTTGTATGTGCGTAGACTATAAATATCAGAAGTTAAGCCCCAGCTAGGATCCTCTGTTAGGCGTGTATTTAAGGATATCTGGAGTTATAGTGCATTTAACGTGTATTAACTGTAGAGTTGTTCTAGGTGAAAAGTCATGATTCTTACATAGCTAAATTAAATGGCATCCAGGCGAGCAAGGTTGCTTTATGTACTTCTGGGACAGTGGCTGTGGAGATGCAACTTGCACGGTTGCCATGTGTTGTTGCTTATCGAGCCCATGTTTTGACTGAATGGTTGATACGTTATAAAGCAAAAGTACCATACATCTCCCTTCCCAATATTCTTCTGGATTCATCTGTAATTCCTGAAGCTCTCTTTCAAGCATGTACCCCTACAAAACTGGCATCATTGCTCATGTAAGAGTTTTTGTGTCTTTGGCCATACTTGCCCATAGCCTTTCATCTGTTTTCACGTTGAAGAAGTTAATTAGCTACCAAACTCCAAAGCTTTTAGAAATCTTTGCATGAGATGAAATGGTATGATAACTTGTTTTATTTTGCCTCGAGTGGTCATTGCTTCAACAGGGCTATGTGTAATACTCATCATCTAAAATTGTTCCTTGGTAATGATACTGCAGGGATCTAATACAGAATGAAGCTTTTCGAGAAGAACAAATTATGGCTGCTGAAAAGGTTGTTGAACTGCTATGCCCATCAGAAAGAACCATTTGCAATCCATCACCAGAGGAACTCGAACCCATGTTACCCGATCACACCCCAAGTATGATTGCCGCATTTACTGTTCTATACTCCAGTAGGACATAATTACTAGATTTTCATAAATCGTGATATCTATCTAAACCATCTCCCGGCTGTTTTGTAGTCATTTTTGTTACAAATGGGACCTTTTTATTGAGCTTGAGGGTTGTCAAAATATTGGTGGATTATGTCACGTATTGTTCAAAGAAAAGTCTCGTTTTGGTCCTCTCGGTTCTCTTTGCGGAACTTTTTATAAATCAACTACGGGAACGCTACACCACATTTTAGCTTTAAGGGCCTTAAAAAACCACCGGGATGTCGCCACCGAGCAAAAAAGAAAAAAGAATCATAGAGAACATGTTCGACATTGAATGATTGTCCAGAACGATTCTGATGGAACATAACCCACAAGCAATAGAATCATAAGAAGGATGTTAACATCGTCGCCGAGCAAAAATAAAAGTAAAAAACAGCTCTCGATGGTTAGAGTCCCAAGGCAAACGGCAATGCAACGATGTTAAACATGTATCTACCTACCCCAGTCTTCAATTTTTGTTTCCTGGCTGTCTTCAATTTTTGTTTCCTGGCAATGCAACGACGTTAACATGTATCTACTTTTTGTTTCCTGACTATTCTCTCTCGTCCTCCAATTTTCCCTCAACATTTTCCCCCTCCATGAAATCCTTTTCCATCTGAACGGTACGCAATGTAGCCATGTTTCCAAAATGTAGTTTACAAACAGAACACAAATCCTTCTAAGGAATCTAAATTTGACAATGTAAAATTGGAACAAGAAAAAGACTCGTAGTCACTTACTGTGGTATAGGAGTGTGTGCGTGTGTGTGTGTGTGGACATCAATTCAATATTCAATTCATTAAAGGAGAAGCAACAGAACTACAAACTGAGAGAACTTAAAAGAGAGAAATGTGGAATGTAGGCTCTTTCCTTTTTCTGTCTAAGCAAAATAGACAACCCAATCAGGAGGAGAAGAGGAAACCCCAAAACTGGGAAGAAAGGGGAAAAAAAAATTGTAGGCCTATATATCCAAGGCCACCGAATGTGCAACACGGTTGCAGCCCTTCTTCATTCTCGGCTGGATAAAATTCCTCACAACTAGTAAATGTGCAGCACGGTTGCAACCCTTCTTCTCATTCTCGGCTGGAGCATCCTCACAACTAGTACAAGAGTAGAAACCAACTAAGAAGAAACAACATGGGCGGGTGCCACAGTAATAGATTCAAAACTAGCACAAGAAACCAGCGAAAGGAGCAGCTGCAACCAACTGGTACATAGAAAGTATACAAGTATCAACTAACTCAAAACTAGAATAATTTTGGGATGAACTACAACAGTAACAGAATTCTACAATGGTCATGTTTTCCTATATATCAATCACTCAAAGTAACTTGTCAATGACTCAATATCATAACACATGTAATGACATGCCAAAAACGACGACAAGCGATACTTTATTTATATATTCTATAGACATGTATCACCTTTTTTGCCTGAGACCCGGGAAAGTCGTCAACAGGAAGAACTCAGCCCTTCGTCATTCTCAGCTGGGTAAAATTCCTCGTCATCGTCGTCACCATAGTCCACCTTGCTCTTTCCCTCTCTAGTAATTGGGTTATAGCAAGAATTGCACTAGAGTTCACATGAGAGCTCATTTGATCGAGCGGATTATACGTGGGACATTAATTATTTCGTAGGGTCGCGTTTATTCGGTATTTAATTGCAATAATTGGTGAAAGATTAACATGTTAGACAAATTAACACTGAGATCCGTAATTTTCAGCATTCTGGAATATGTGCGCCATTGATCAATTCTCATGACTGGTAAAAAGTTCATATGCATTACCTCAAACCTTTTCGGTGGTAGATGTTTCGAATTTACTGACCTGTTATTAGTCGCGTTTCACAAATATGATCTTTGTGATCTTTGGCCTTCAGTTATAACCCTTATTTTTATAACTAAGTGTTTGTGCCAGCTTAATTATGCCCACCTCGGGGACCAGTCCCACCGTCTATTAGCAGAGGCGCCATGCCATTTAAAGCCAAACCAAAAAGCTGAACCTCACATTACAAAATCTAGTGTGCGTAGTACTTGGCCAACCTTCGGTTCGTAGAATTTTATGGTTTTTTACAAACTGAAACCTCACATTACAAAATCTCAACTTAGTTAAAATGCCTGAGCCTTTCATTCCCTCATTATCAAAACTACCACAAATTAGAAGCTTCCTGCCCCTATAAATTCCGACATCTACTCTCCAATAATTAGCACACTGTCACGTACAATTAGCAACATATACATTGTTGTTAATTGAAACTCTTGTTCGGTAATTAATTTTGACAACAATGGCTACTGCATCCAAAGGAACGATGGTTTTCTTCCTCGGAGCGATCCTTCTGTGCTCACTCATGGTGACTTCAAAATGTAATAATGTCATCGGCTACGGTGCTCTGCACAGTGGTGATCGGATCCCCGGGACCCCTAAGAATAAGGTCCCGGTCCCAGCCAATCCGTATCAGAGAGGATGTAATAAGATCGATAAATGCCGGAGCGATGAAGATTCGGGAAAGTGAAAATGATACAAGTGCTTTCAATCTGTTGTGTTTTTTGTTTGAGGGAAATGTTGTTTGAAAGTATCTAAAAGGCCTTCCTTTCGTTAAGGAGTTTTGGTTGCAAGGCCATGTGTCAATACTATTAATAAGAATAAAGGAATAATATTCGTCGAAACTTGAGTTGCATTCTTTACTTTATAGTGCGAATGGTGATTTTTAGTGACATTATGCCTAGTTCGAGTACGATTAATTTAGTCGATTACTATATGAATAGCCTCATTATGAGAGTTTTAGAGTCAAAAATTAATTATGATTCTTGAGGATAAAATGATCAGAGAAATATAATTTTCACATCGGTTCGAACGGATTGAAAATTGGAACACTTAAATATCTGCTCTTCATTTGGTTCTACGGCTTTCTTAAGGTTCTCATTTGAGAGCTCTAGAACTAAAAATGAATTATGACCTTTTAGAATAAATTGATCAGAAAAATAAGAACTTCGTACCGATTCAAAAGGATTGAAAATTGGAGCACTTAAGTATCTCCTCTTCATTTGGTTCTATGACTCTCATATGAGATCTCTAAAGACAAAAATTAATTATGACCATTTAAAATAATATGATCAGAAAAAAAAAGATCTTTGAATCTATTCAAATTGATTAAAAATTTGAGCACTTAATTTTTTGGACAATGTTGTAAGCACACACAATCCCATTATAAATAATTCACTAATAAAAAAACATGAGCATTGTTTTTTCCAATTTTGCCCATTGATGGTGGCACTCATTAATTAAAGAAGCCGAAAAGGGATTATAACCCTTTTTGCATTTATTTTTAGGAATTTTTTGAAATTATTTTTCTTTTCTCATATGATGAAGTATAAATTTATATTGTGCTTGATTGTAAATTTTTGTTCAAGTGTAGTGTGGGCAGCATGCCCTTTCCGGGGGAAAGGATTTCGTTCCCTTCCCGAAGAAAAATGCCGGTTCAAGGGAGCGCTTAAACTGGACGACAAGCGATCGCAAAAATACAGAGTCGTCACTCGGGTTTGAAGGTTCGACACCCAAGGAACAGTATTTCGAAGCACTTGCCGCGTTGTTTGTTTTGAAAAAGTGAAGGAACCAGTCCGTCATAACTATATCTGGGTTCGGGAGTCAGGTTACGAGAGGAAAAGGGTTTTATGGCACTCCTCTCGCCCAATTCGGAGATCGGTCTCTACTTAGACATTTGCGAAAGATATTTGTTTGCAATTCTGTTTGATTAATCAATTTTTAGCCAATTAGGGAGGGGGAATAGTTAATCGGGGATTAAAACTGTAACATGTTTACAGGATGTAAGTGATAGCATGGATAAGCAGTTAGTATAGAATAATAACAGTCTGCTGTGGGAATTTAAACAAACTGGGAGGCCCCTGTTTTGGAGTGACGTGCACAGGAAGAAACCAGCATGCACTGAACAAGTCACTGCATGCTGTTCACTCATGCGCGCACAACTCCAAGACACGCGCGCGCCGGTGAGCTCAAACCTAGAGCTCTTATTCTCAAACCCTCTGGACTCTGGAAGGATCAGTGCACACCCAGGACAAACCACGCAGTTATAAGCAGCATAATATACAGTTTAAAGGCTGTAAAGCCCTACAAATTAATAAAACACCCCATAAATAGTGTGGGGACAAAATAATGGCCTAAGGTCAAGCTACCCGTGTAAGGTCACTCATTGGTCAGAGGCAGTCTGTCGCGCGATGGACTCACTCTATCGCGCGAGGGTGCGCCCTGGCGCGGACCAGTATTTGGTTTACACATTTCTGGGTTCTGAGATATGTTCAAAAAGGTCCCAATGGTATCTCATAACAGCAGAAATGAATATTGAACTACAGCTAACAACTTTTAACAAAGGAAAGCAGTAAACTGATTTTTAATATGCTTAACAGTGATCTATATATAAATAAACACAAAACAGTAGGACACCAATCTCCACTTGCTTGACCAATTCCTAGTCCTAAAATAATAGGTTGCCCTAAGCGTAGGACAGAAACCGATGTAGCATAATACCCGGTAAGACCGAAGTCGAATCCACTAAGGACGGTGAAGTGTGTGCTGTGGAACCTCGGGTTGTAGTATCAAAATTAGCTCTTAGGTAGCCACCCCTTGTCTTTTAGTTGATTGATTAACTAATACTAACAAATAACTTGCTCAAATGATTAAAAAGAGAGGCACGGTCGTAGGGAATCCGGCGCTTGCTACCCAATCAGAATCCACTCGCTTTTCAAGGTTCCAAAAAAACAGTTAAATTTTAAGGAGAATTGGAAACTCCGAAGGATGCGAATCCTAAGGTTGCCGGTCCCGTACACAGCGGCGAACAGGTTTTGGTCCCCCGTTCCCGCTCACATGAGTCCTGGCAATGCCTCAGATTCGTCCAACGAACGTAGTTTTCACCAACTAAAATTATTTAATTAAATTAATGAACAGAAAAATTGCGAGGAATCCTAATTGGGTTGCGGCGCACCTTTACCCAACGACCAAACCTCAGAAAAACTACTCACTCATTATTAAAAATGAAAGGAAATAAACCCTAGAATTAATCATGCTTTTTTTTCCTTGAGAAGGAGAAAATAAATGAAGGATTTAGATTAAGAAAACACAAACGAATAACTTTAATAAAGAACAAAAGTTGAAACAAGTTACCGAATACTTGAATACTTGAACAAAACTTCAAAGGAAAAGAGCTCTGGAAGAAACAACGTAAGAAAAAAACTGCTACGTAATGTTCGAACCCTAAAAATAAAGTTTGGGGAGGTATTTATATTAATCCCCAAAAGCCTTAAATTGGAATTCACCAATTTAATTCCAACTACAGTTCTCGGATTGGAAACTACCAATTTAATTCCAAGTAGGCCATGTTCTAGAATTGGAAAATATTAATTTAATTCCAATTCCGCTGTTGCTGCCGAGTTCCGTGCGAAATTCCATTGTTCCATCGGTAGAGCTACAGCTATGGGCTGTAGCCTTATGCGTTTCTCTGCCCGCGGCACTCCGTATCTAGTGAAATCTGTAGGGATACAATTATGCATTGTAGCCCTACCACCATCTGTTAAGTGGTTTTCTCGGCCTGGCATGAAATATTGGCACCCGACATCCCCATTATGTCACCCGACACCTCTACCTCCGTCACAACTTCCCACTATGACGTTCAACACGGCATCAAGGCCCCGCAATTCAAACTTAGCGTAAACACCACCTTATTTCCTGCAAAACTATCAAAAACACAAAAACAAGACAAAGCACGGCATCAAATGGAAAATGGAATAAACCGCGCCTCTAACGCGCTAATATGCCCTACTTAGGCGCTTATATCTACGATATCATGCACCTATCACCACGCGGTCCATCACGCGTTGGACTGAGACAGTCGCGCATGAGAGTGGGACCATCGCGCATTGGTTCTTACCATGACAGTTTTTGAAATATTGCCAGCTTTAGGATCAGGACTGGTATTGATTACCAATCTTGGCTCTGCCAGTCTCCCTTAGGAATCATAACAGAAAACAGAACAAGGGTAAGTTATACCTTTGCTTTTTGGGTTTGAAAATGTATTGAACTTTGAGATTTGAAGGCTTGATTGAGTGGTTGAATGCTTGATAATTGAAGAACAAAGTGATTGTGCTTGATTGGGGTGTAAAAATGGTTGTGGGATGTTTTTAACCCTTTGAATTTTGTAACCCTTTGAAAGAGAAACAAATGGGGATATATATAGGAGGAGATGGAGGTGAATCTGGTTGGAAACAAAGAAGTTCAGCCAGTCCACAAGGCCTGGCTGAAATTGCATTGGTGGCCAACTGTCCTCCTTAAAAAAGGTTGGTGGGAGATTGGTCCGTCGCGCAACGGAGTCAGTCTGTCGCGCGATGGTGGGCCCTGATGCGCGAGGGTCAACAGTCAAACTTTGACTGTTGACCACCACCTGGCAGTTTGACCGTCACGCGCGGGAGTGAGCCTGTCGTGCGATGGTGCGCCTCAGCGCGGGATGGTTGAGCCTTGGCACGCGTCAGTAGGGTTTTTGGTTTTTTGAAGTGGCTTGGGATTGGGTTAGGTTTAAGGGTTTTTCAAACACTCAAACACTTGTCATTTCCAAGGTGTTCTTGATTCATTTCATCATCGGGGAATCAAAAACCGTAAGTAAATTAATCTGGAAGCTCAGATTGGGATGTCTACATGTAGTAAAAATTGGTGCCCCCACTAGAGAATTCCTAGATCCGTCCCTGGTTCTTGGAGGTCTTAGCCTTCGGTTATAACCCATTTCTAGTGTTTTATTTGGCCAGCCATTGTTTTCCCATTTTATGCGTTTTTACAAACTGAACCGCACGTCACAAAATCCCAACTTAGTTAAAAAGCCTGAGCCATCCATTCCCTCATTATCAAAACTACCACAAATTAGGGGCTGCATGCCTCTATAATTAGCACACTATCGCAATTAGCAACATACATTGTTGTCAATTACTAAGAAATTATAATTCGGTGATTAATTTCGACGACAATGGCTGCATCCAAGGGAATGATGGTTTTCTTCCTCGGAGCGCTCCTTCTGTGCTCGCTCATGGTAACTGCAGAGAGTGCTAAGGTCATCAGCTATGGCGCTATATCCCATGATAGAGACCCGAAGAATAGACCCCAGGTTCCGGCCAATCCGTATAGCAGGGGATGTGAGAAGGTTGCACATTGCCGGGGTGGCAACGAAGATACGGGAAAGTAAACAAGATACAAATGATTTGAATCGTTGGTGTTTTTTTTTTGTTTGATCCGCGGTGAAATAATGTTGTATGAATGTATCTAAGGCCTTTTGTTGTATGGAGATCTGGTTGCAAGGACACGCCTAATAAGAACAAAGGAATAATACGTGGGTTTCAGATTAGCTTGCACACCCATCAGACTAATTCCTACAGTCTCTCTGATAGTTTTTTCACAAACTTACGCATGAGCTATAAGGTAGCCTGAAGAGTTGCTGGCAAGAAAAATAAAACCCGAGACCTTACCGGATAATGAATTGTAGAAGTTGGACAAGAATCAAGATTCATGGATATTCTTGATCTCTTCCTTCTTTTGTGAAATTTCAAGGGATAAAAAACTACATCGAGAAGTTCGAGGAGAAGGAAACATAATAAAGAGCCTTACATCAATCATTTTCTTTGTTTTTTCCCTAAAGGAAGGGCAAATAAAATAAAATAAAGCATTACCATTGCAAAAGGAAATAATACATGAAAGAAACAAAAGCATGCACATACGTAGTGCTAGTGATTGCTACAAGTACTAAAAAAATGTGTATCAATAGATCTCTTCTTGGCCTGGCCTGGTTTGATCTAATAAGATAATTGACTTGGGTTTCATTTTTGAAAAAAATACTTTTTTTCCAAACGAAAGTAATTTCAAACTCATATATAATGAAAATGAAAAATATTTTTTCAATTTTTTTTTGCACCGTTTAAAAGATTTTAATGAGATCTATCAAACAAGATCCATATTGGTAGAAAAATTATTTGCATAAACACATAATTTTTGAGCTTGAAATTGCCTTTTTTTTCAAAAACTACATTTTCCACAAAAGTGGAACACCCCCTTAATTTTGTCTTTATTCAAAAAAAAATCACTTTTGTTAGTTTTGTCCAATTCTTGCGAATTATTGATTCATCTCAATATGAGGAATCGAAGATACGAGAAAGTAAACAAGATACAAGTGATTTGAATCGTTGGTGTTTTTTCTTTTCTTTTGATCCACGGTGTTTTTTTTTTTTGTTTTGTTTAATTGTTGTATGGAGATTTGGTTGCAAGGACACGTCTCAATAGTAATAAGAATAAAGGAATAATATTTTGTCGAAACTTGAGTTGCAAATGGTGATTTTTAGACTGTGACATTATGGCTTTTAAAGCACGATTGCTATTTGAATAGCTTCATTTTTCCCTATTTTGGTTGGTGTATAGTGATTTGAGTTTGTTTTCCTTACCTTTGTATGTAGCATTTGATACTTGGGTTATCTTCTTTCTTCTTTCTTTCTTTTTTTTGTAATGCGCGCAAAGTGTTTTGGGTCAGCTTGCGCACACGTCATACTAATCTCTTCTAAGCCTTGTTTGACTTAATAAGACAATTGGCTTATTTTGTCTTTATTCAAAAATAAATTTACTTTTGTTAGTTTTGTTTAACCTCAACATGAGGAATCGGCAAAGTAAGAATTTTTTTTTTTAAAATTCAAGTTATCAATCATTTTTGAGCTTGTGTATAAAATAAAATGACAACTATGCATATACACACAATCTCGTTTCTTCCTCGGACATTGCAAGTATCAATATATACATGTGGCTCGGGTCCCTTCTAGGCACAAATTATGTGTCCGTCACTGGTTGGGCCCACACCTTGCTCATTTGATTGACCAAATCAGATTATGCGATTGTGTTAAGGGTTTCATATCTCGGTTCACAATTTCAAGGTTGTAAATTTTTGCTGGATGAATTTCATAACCCGTGGGACAATCAATCAATGCCACAAAACATGAAATTTGCAACATCTCGGAGTAGGTGCCATTGTAATACAGCCAATATCAAGCCGACAGTCGAGAAGAAAACGAACCATTCCTGCTGTTGAAGTACAGGTGGCTCGGCCATGTTGAAAAAACTATTCAGTTATCATGAAGCACCGTCACGTGGTGCTTCAGAGCCCTCTCTTACCACACAGTACTTATGTATATTCACGGGACAATTCCTGATAGTTAGTCTTGCCAAGTTGTACAAACGTTCACCAAATTGAGTCGTTTGTTCGTTATACCACAGGAAAAAACCAAAAAGCACTACAAACGGAAGGCTAGGGTTTCAAAATCTTTGAGGTCTATAGCCTTAAGTTATATAACTCATTTCTTCTAGGGCTAATGCTTAGCTAACCATTGCCCTCTAGAATTTGTCAAAGCTTGGAACCCTGATTCTGGAACAGAATTTTTCTTAGGAACTCAACCTCACGATACAAAATCCCAACTTTGCGGACAAAGCTGATCCATTCATTCCTGATGATTATCAAAACATGCCTTAAATTAGGAGTTTTTGTTTTCCTATAAATTCCCACATCCATTAGCAAACTACTCCCTCCGTCCTAATTTTTCGTTGGCAAATAGTTTTGGCAACAACAGCTGCGTCCAAAGGAATGACGGTTTTCTTTTTCAGAGTGCTTGACTTCGACAGGTGCTAATCAAATCGGCTATGGCACTATGCCACCATTAATTGGATCCCGAGGTATAAGACACCGGCTCAAGCCAATCCACACAGTAGGGGCTATGAGAAGAACACAAAAATGACATACAAGAAATCCTTGAAAGTAAAACAAGTGTTTTGGGAATCAATGCTTTAGCCCAACAAAATTTGTATTTTCCAGCTCAGGACACAGAGAGACTAGAGAACTGCAAAAAAAACACACAAACCAGCAGCCAACCAACCAAACTTACTCACTCACGAAAGCAACTTGTATATCCACTCTCCAAACATCAAACAACAAAATGATAGTATCGCTTGCTTTTTCATTCTATTCTCACTTAATCAGATATATACTCCAGATGGGGAAAAAGTAAACAGATGTTTTAAATAAAAACAACTAACAATGTCTTATATTTTCCCTTTCACTTATGCAATTGCCAATAAGAACACGTTCATCCGACAATTGCCCAAAAATTTCTAGTAATCCCGCAAAAGTATTGAGGAATGAGATCCTTGCATTTCCACAACCTTCGATTCAAGAAACTCACCCCATAATGTACTGCATGTCACACCTTAGAAACAAAAAGTCAAGCATTTGTTGCCACTTTACATTCAAACTTTTCGATTAAAAACTCATCAGAGTTAGGGCAGCACCAACTTCTGTTCAACCATTTATGTCGGGGAAAGAACGGAATGAAGAGCTGGGAAATCAAGAACCATCCATAGAAATATCGTTACTATTCGGATTTTGTTGATTTTCTGCGAAAGGGACTCCGGAAGAATTTATTTGAGTCTGGCCAGCTCCAAAAGTGAACTCATGAGGCATGCTGTCCAAATTTGGACGAGCAAATATGGATGTCGCGCCTAGATTGTTGAAAGTGGGGACAGGAATCGCATCGTTTGGCTTCGGGAAGCCAAAGCTGAATGATGACTGGAAGACTGGTAAGACAGGATTGCTGTTGACATCACTTGAACCAAATATCATCTGCTCATACTCCTGTAATTGTTGGTACACGGCTACATTTCACGAATGAACACAACTCAAGGTCAGAGATTGAGAAATTCTGCTTGTCCATATACCTTTCATTCCATCTTTAGAACACATACCTTCCCTTCCATATTATTATTACTTCTACGTAGTTTGGGTAAACTATGAAAATTTTGGTCATTATAGTCATTAATATGGACATTTTGTGTAAGAGTGAAAAGAACATCGCCTGATACTTTTTCCAGGGCAGAAGTGCTTCACTTGACCAAAACCCAATATTGCTGCAGTAATGGGCTGCCCTGAATGTAATCTAGGCCATAATGCATTTTAAGAAAAGACACCGTAAAATAAGATACCCTAACACACACTAGAAGGGGTAAGGGATCGTAGAAGACTTCAATATCTGGGTAATTACGCACTACTGAAGGCAACACGGGTGCTAGACTTAAGCCGGACTATGTTGCAAGGAGGATATCATATGGATGGTGCGAGGTTGAGAATTCCCATTTACAAAGTGATGACCCAACACCCTATCCACAGTTCTTGTAATTTTTATTCATGGAAGATTTTAGAAGGCAATTTGTGGGGGAGCATTAAGATGGTAAATCTGTTTTATCAATGAAGCTCGAGGAGACAAATTGATGTTTTCTCCCAAGGAATCCTATAAGCACATTTGCAAACAAAGGCGCCTATCTACCACCAAAAAGACTAGCTTTCATAAGCTTAAAAGCACATCAATCTACTACTACATATCATAAGGACAGACCTTGACTTAATTCAACAGATGGTCTCCGTTCCTTCACCCACTGGTAACTCTGTGCAAGTCTCCATCCTTTGTTCTTCATCAAGTAAGCTATGACAAAAGCTGGCGACCTGTTTAGAAATATAGTAGTAATCCAAAAAAAAGGAGTCCAATTAATACACATACCCCATAAACGAGAGAATCCGTGATAAAACTCAGATGTTCCTTTTTAGTACAACTATGGCTGGTGATCCAAATTCCAATGGTATGCCTGTCCCTTGCAGGTGGTCGTCACAGTACCAAGTACCCTAAAGCTCTTTCACCGTATTTAGGAGATGATACACATTTTAGGCTCCTAATGGCGGACTATTGGTGCTGTGTGGATTCATGTATTTGTATCACTATGTTGAACAGTTCCTCATATTAAAGAAAAAGAACCCGAAACATAAGCACTTTGAAAAAACTCACCTGCTTTTTCCAGACATGCAGTGAACAAGAACACGTGCCCTGTCCTTTTCACACTGATCTGTAATACAAACATATGTTGATTTGATTAAGCAAATTAAACTACACTAAACATAAGCCAAAATGTCAAACAAAATAAAGCAATCAAAGGTTATCACTTATCACAATTAACAAGTACTCATGCTGTGACAAATCAGATTAAATTCATATGTAATGGAACACGCGAATGAACTGAAGGGCAACAAAACCAAACTAGCGTGCAATTCTTTCCAAAATCTAGCGCACGCATAAGAAAAAACTGCACTGAAGTGAACATATTCTCTTTCCAAATTACAATAAACAAAAACAAAAGTAGGCAAATCATCAGCAATTTACCAACCTCCTACAACACAGGAAGCTACAACCTTTCAAATAAGGCAAGTCTTCGACATTCAATGGTCTCTTCCATATTCAAAGTTATTATTCTTCTCCATAGAAGGGATAGAGAAGTTTTATGAGAAGCTTTATAAGGAGACTTGTGAGTAAATGCCAGGCTTGACAGGATTGTGAAGATGAAGGGGAGATTGACAGACTCAAGGAGGTTTTGTCTAATCAGGAAGTTGTAGCCATATTGCTGTTATCAAAGATTGCAATGAGTTTAATCAGAAATGGTGTAGCTGGATTCAGTGGTGCATTCTATGGTTAAGATTTTCAATTTTGGACAATGGAAAGCTGTCAGGTTTCTTCTCGAGTTCTTTAGGGCTGAAAAGGTGAGTAGGTGACCCTATATACCTTTCTATTGTTCCAGTGATGGAACTTTGAGAATTAACCACGACCATTAACAGGTCAGTCCAGACTCATGAGTTTTATCAAAGGTTTTGAAATTCAGGCCAGAATGCTTTTGCAGGCAATACACTTGTATTTGGGTGAGGCTGATTTTGAGCAACTCTTTCACCTTCAGGGTGTGTTGATCTTCTTCGGGGAAACAAGATCATTCAGGTGGGAGAGGTGTATCATTCAGGTGGGGAACCTTGGTAGCACTTTGGGGTTCTGAGTAAGCTCTCTTCTAAATAGTAGTTAGGGCTCCCATTGGATCCTCTCTTAAAGCTAAGAAAGTGCTAGCCCTCACTCACTGAAAGATTTGACAAGAGGCTTGCCAGGTAGAATCGACAATATTTATTGGAAGGGGGCAAAGTTATTCTTCTATAGAGTACATTAGCTAGCCCTCACTCATTTTCATGTCCCTTTATGCCAGAAGTCAGGAGAACAGAGGTTGGATAATTTGCAACACTTTTCTGGGGTGGCTTGAGAGAAAAAGTTAAATTCCATCTTGCAAGTTGGAAAGGGATGCATGCCAATGAAGCAGGGGGTGGGTTGGGCATTCATAGGATCCGTCATTTAAATCAAGCATTGAAAGGTAAGTGGCTGTGGAGATGCGCTGAGGAAGAACAATTATGGGGGAAGGACCCAGTTTGCAAATCATATCAATTGCGGGAATTGGGAAAGGAAGGAGGATCCAATTTTGGCATGATATTTGGCATAATGTCCAGTTGCTTTTCCCGGATTTTAACTTGCTTAGCATCAATCTATTCTGGAAGTACTTACAGTAAATCCCACCCTTTGGGTTTTGACGGAGCCAGTCCATATCCTCAATAAAGCATCCAAGTTTAAGTTGTTCACAACTAGTAAATCTTATTTTCAAGCCTATTAAAATGATCTGAATCCCTAAAATTATTTCACTACATCCTAAGTTCTTTGAAGTTTGAACATTTATCTCCATCCTACATCACTACATACCTAGAATAGAGGCTCCCTAATGCTTTGTTCTCACCACTCTAAATTCCATTTTAGCCCATTTCTAGATTTCTTACACATTCAAGATCTACATGTTGGCCTAGCATTGCTAGAGGGCACACAAATAATTCAAACATCATCATTTGGTTGTAGAACGATGGTTTGGATGATAACCTATTCCATCTCGTCTACAGTTCACCAATTAACTCTTCTGCTCATACTCAACCAGCTAGCATTGCCATCTATAGGACATTTGGTCTTCTAAATTAAACTGCTTTCTGTAAAACCACATCCAATCCTCATTCTTCTTGCTTTAAGTCCAAGAGCTAATTTCTTGGATTCCATTGCCTTCTATCCTTCTCTCTTCCATCTTTAGGTAAATGTGCTGTATGGCATTAACCAGCAAATGAAAAGAAATATAATTAAACCAAACGACGGCTCCCTCCAATCGAGTAGGAAAATGATAAACTAGTTGCCATACAGCAGAAGTAGTTCCACCAGCACGTCACCTACAAGGCCACATGTAGGAGTGCCCAGCGGATAAACCGAACTGCCTGCAAACCCACCCGAGGTAAGGTATGGATGGATACAGATCCTAATATATGAATTTTGGCTGATCGGGTTTGGTTTGGGTGGTTCAGACAATTTTCTAACGCCAAAACCGCCACCGAATTGCCCAAAACCGTCTGCTGGGCAGCCCTAGCCACAAGTTAATGCATGATGGCACAGTGACACAATTCAAAAGAATAACAGGGGAGATGAGTCTAGCTCAATTGAGGAGAGCCGACCTCCTATTCTTCACAATAGAAAATCAATATTAAACTTCTCCTTTATTGACTCACCAAAGTAGTATTTATAGAAGAAAGACATTAACCTATCGTCCTGTAGAAGAGGATAACTAGCTTATGCAGTTATGCCACTGTAACCCACTGCCCATACTGCCTACCATTACTTAGGCTCCGTTCTTTTGGCCTTAACTTAAATCTGGAAATTTTGTCCTTATTTGAAATTTTTTCGCATTTTTTGGTTTTGCGCCAAACTTTTGTAGGTTATTGATTCGTCTCAACGAGAAGAATCGGAAAAGTAAAAAAAAAATTTACTTTTACCCAAGTATTTTGAGAAATAACCACTTTTTCGCAAGAAAAGTCACTTTTTGCGCTTGATTTTAAAAGTCGCTCGGCGTTCGTCACTCGGTCGACCACCTTCGAGCTTTGAGACCTATTAATCGCCGATTAATCGGCTTGTAGCAATTAGTCGGGTTTTTATTTATTTATATATAAATACTCCCCAATGACAACACTTATAAAAAATTCAAAATTCATCTATCAATCCATCAACATCAATTGTTTTACAGATATGACATAAAAATCTCTCTTTTCCAGAAAACTATTAACATGAATAAAACACTAGCTTGTACAGGGTATGGGCCGTTCATTTATTAGTCACTTACCAATTATAATAACTTTATTTATATACACCAAACAATACTACAATTCGTGTTAAGATTTAATAAAAAAATATTACTACACTTTGTTTCCAGAATCACTAACGTGTCAATATGGGTATGGGCTTTTCAAAAAGAAAAAAAGAACTAATGTTCGAGGTCGGTGAAGACGTGGAGTGAGAGGAGATCTCGAATTTGAGAGAGGCGATAGGCAGCTTGGAGATCTCATGTTCTAGGGTTTCACAAAGATATGACATGTGACTCCGAGATCGATCAATTGATGACTGGGTGTTGAACAAGCCCTAAAAACTATGATTCGAAGTCCTTAAACTGGCATGAATATATAACAATTACACCCCTTGATTTTCCAAAATTATAGATTTTACCCCTATTAATCGCCGACTAGGCATTAATCTAATCGATTAGGCCAAATTTCTGATTAATCGCCGATTAATCGACGATTAAATCCTTCTTTTAGAACACTGGAGCTTATGGTTGCTAACTTTAGCAATGCACTAAATGGATAACCAAAAGGTGATGTGCTACTTTTGGCTATCCAATTTTGGTTAATCCATTATGGATGCTCTTAGTCTGCCCACTTTTTAGCATAACCAACCGTGACAAAAGATTTACATGCTCAAGCCTCAAAATAAGAGTATCACTAATGAGTTACATAATATAAAACAGAGGAACAAAAGGGGCTTTTTCTCTACAGAATATTGTAAGGAATACTAGTAATATCCTATTAAGCCATCATTCTCAAATGCTGATTATACAATGTTTTCCTATACAAATCCTATAAACTAGATACTTTTCAAGTTTATATACATAAAATAGCAATGATCTGACCACTATGATAATATGAAGAACTGTGTAAATCAAATGAAGAAACCGTAACAACAGGCATTAGTTCAAAGGAAGTAGAGATGCGCACTTAGAAACTGAATGGCATCATCAAAGGGTAGACTTTTGTCATCTTGGAGACAATGATAAGTAAATGAGTTCTTGTAAAGATTTTGACAAGATGGTACCGTCTGCAGGAAGACAAAATAACCAACAGAAGAATATGGTTAGGTTACTCTTAATTTATCGAAGGCACTAATTCAAATTAGTGCTTAGAGCAAGACAAAAACTGAAGTACGCCAATCACAATAACTTCACTACCGAAATCTAGATGCCACTAAAATGACATTCAGTTTTTCTGTTTCTAGAAGGAGATATTGCATCGAAGTGCTTTTCATTAACGGAAACATATTCAATCATCTGAAAAACTGCATAGAAGTAACATCTTAACACAATAACTGTACTTTTCTCTATAGTTAACGGAAACATTTTTCATCCTCGCCGCCGTACAAGGATAGTTCTATCCTTAAATTGGAACATCCTTCTTTCCACCATACGGTAAAAACAAACAGACCAGTTTAGTCCAGATTAATCGGGTCTGAGGGAGGTAGAATGGGAACAAACCTAACCTTTGGCCATTAGGATATAAAACGATGGCCCTCAGGTTTGAATCTACAACCTCAAGGCTAATAGGCCTGAGTTTTGACCAAAAAACACATGACCACCTATCTTGTCCACCTTACATGCCAACCAAATAAGCGACCCATCCTATGAAACCACAGGCACAACCGTGCCAACTTTTTATCAATATACTCATAACAACTCTCCATACGAATAAAATCACTCCCACAGCCAAGAACAAGCGATGTCTTTTGATTATGCAATAATAAAAGGGATGAATACAGTTAGTTTACGCATAGGATTGTAGATATTGGATGTATTGCTTGGACAATTATAAAGCAGTTCCTTGACGTCAAGCTCAGAACCAGAATCATCCATGTTCCAGCAAGCATCATCAACCGTCAAACTTCCCCTTCTGTTGTTTTAGAACTCCTTCTTCACAATTCTTTTTGACCAAAAAACACATGTTCCCATTGGGCATACTAAGTCAACGTAATTGAGATCCACATGAGAAGACACAAATCTATGACAAAGGGCAACAGAAGAGCAAAATGAAATCCAATTGATCTGCAGAAACGTAAAACCACCACCCTAAAAACAAGATCGCCACATATCAACCAAAAAAAACAGGCAGAAAAGGAGGAAACGTAACTAGAGACTCACAAGGTTATACCATCCAAAGGACAAAATAAAAATGTGTGTACCATCAAAGTTTCTCTTGACATAAAAAGACCCAAATATCGCAGAACAAACCGTAGCATCAGTACATAAGCATGGGCGCCTAAGGATATTAAACAGCATTAAAAAAAAAAAAAAAAAGCTCCTGAATCAATAAGAAAACGATATAAACCAACAGCAACACATAACCCCAAGGGGTTTCAGCAAACATTCCAAACGTTGGGCCACTGGAGGTTAACCCAGTCGTCGACTTCATTGCTCCGGGATCAGTCCAGGGCCCAGACATCCGGTTATCAGAAAAACAATATAAATTAATAGCAAGACTTATCCCCAAGCGGTTTCACCTAGTGGCATGAGACTGGGCATGAGACTGCAACTAAAGGACTCGCCCTCCAAGACCATGCATTCCAAACCTCGGGCCATTGGAGTCGACTTAGACACCCGGTTATCAAGAAACGAATACTAACAGCAGCATGATATAATGGATTAAACAACAGAAACTCGATCCAACCGATAATAATTCACCAAAACACATCAGCAAAAAAAGGGAGGGAAAAAAAAGAGCTCACATTCAGAATCCGAGAAATCCCCTGAGTCTTGAGAAGTTCGGACCTCGACGCATTGTCGTAGCTGCCCAGGTAAAGAAACTCCGGCAATATCTCGGACGGGAAAGCACTGAGTTGGAGCGAAGATTTTTCCGCCACGACCGGCATGCGGTGGCCGCAGACCCCGCATACCTCGCCTTCCTCGTACTTGTGGTAGTGCCCGCAGACCCCGCACGGGTTCTCCCTCTCTCTCTTCCTCATATCTTCTGAGACTGAAGGTTCACACCCAGATGAGGAAAAGTGTTTATAGAGGGAAAAAAACGATGACCCAGATCAGGGATTTGGGCGTCGAGTAAAACCCAGATGCGGGAAGGGCTGGGGAGGAGTCTTGAAGCTCGTGGAGGCGGAGGAGGGTCAAAAGGGAATGGGGGGAATTGAAAGGATTGTTGAGTTTGTTTGTTGATCTGCTCTCAAGGAAGGTTTTGCGATTTATATTGATGCTTTCTTGGGGGTGGAGTATTGAAGATTATCCGAAGGCGAGATGGGGGTAGGGTTACCCGATGTGTGTTTTTCTATGTCAACGCTAAAACTTGCTCCGGAGTACTAAATTTTAACCTAATGGCATGTTTGGAAATTTTAACCTAAAGAAAGGAAAGTAAAAAGGCAAAAGTGTGAAAGGAAATCTACTGGACTTTATTTTTCTGTTGTTTTGTTGTGTGCTCTCAACCCAAATATAAAAAAATTATTCTTCCTTTCTTTTTTCCTTACTTGTTTGGAACTTATTTTTTCCAAACATAACTCATGTTTCCTTACTTGTTTGGAACTTATCGTTACTTTTTTCCCTTACTTGTTAAAGGGAGGAGGGTAATAAATTACGAAAATTTTATTTTGTGCCCACGGTGCTCCAAATTCTTTCTCCACCCTACAATGGATAGTAGAGAAAAGTTTAGGACACAGTCACGTGGTGCTCTAGGGCGTGGAATAATTACTCATTGAGAACGGATGTGGCTCTTAGCTCATCTAGTTGTACCCCATGCAAAGGACTAGGGTTTGAGTTTATGGCGAAACATTAAACCCCCTTAGTTGTTAACACACTAATTTCCAATTACCCTACTGATGTATATAATATTGAGGAAAAATAATACATACTTGGGGATTGTTATAACCATGTTTGGTTTGAATTGGGATAGGGGGATTAGAAGTGCATCCGGAGTAGTATAGACTCAAAATGGGGTTAGCCTTATAGGGGTAGTTAACTCCTAGATATTTTGCTTCATTCCAATAATGTCATGGCTACTCGGCAAAAAATAAAAAATGGTTCATCTCTAGTTAATTTCCGTTTTTTTGATTTTATTCTCCACTGGGTCATTTTCTTAGGTTAATGAACTTATTTAATCTTTAGTAATGAACTATTTTACTGGAAAAAAAAAAAAACACATGATCTTTAATTATTCAACAATCTGTGCACATTGACAATGAGAAAAGAGCAATATCTAGAAGGTGAAAAGTAATTTTGACTTTTAAAAAAAAAAAGGAGAGGACTTTTAGGAGAAAGAAAAAGAAATTCATTGATAATATGAAATCACAAGAAGCATATCCGAGGGAGAAACAACCAGAGCCAACAAACAACTAACCAAAAAGCAAACCCCAAGAGGATTGCCAAAACAACACATCACACAAAAGTACATAAACATCGCCAACCTTAAAGAATAGAAACAGCTAGACAAATTGATGGGCAAGAATAGAAACAGATTACTGAAGAAAAGGACTTGAACCAATGAAGTTGGTCCCTGAACAGATTCTTGATGGGCTGTGGTAATGAATGAGCTAAAGGTTTCCTTTTCATGGTCGTACCAGGGGGATTCACAAAAGATGACTTGTTTCTAGGCTCCAATCATAGAGCATGTGAATGCCTATCATACTCACAACAAGACTGTTGCATTCATCAGCAAGGAATGGATTCGTAGTACAAGTAGTCAAGTACAAACCTCATATGAGAAAAATAAAGAGTACAAACCTCATTGAGTTTCTTTTTTTTTTTTTTTTCTTTTTCCGGGCTTCCTACGGCTCAGATTTTGTTCATCCACATTCGAGAACACTATTGGCCTTTTTCGGTTGCGTAAATGCTTTGAATGGGTTTCACTATGTTGAAAGAACGAATCACAATCGAGAATTGGGTGCAAAAAACTAGGTGATTGTTGCCATTATAGGCTCAAGTACTTTACAGCCGAAATGAGACGCCACATTTTATAGTGCAAGAAAAGGGGAAGCCGATGAGAATATTGACACCAACTAATAGCAAAACTCAATATCCTCACATACTAGCTATTACTCTACAAACATTGAACAATCTTGTAGGATCCAATAAGATATAGAAAATGGAAAACGCGGATTAGTTAAGTTACAGAAGGCAGACAACGGAGCTCAAGATTGTGACTATGAGTTTGCAGACTTGAAGCCTTCAGATAGGGCAACCACTTTGGCTGTCACCTTTGGTTGCAATTTTGACACTGCCTGGCGAATGTCCTGAAATTGACACAGAAATACTCATCACATATACATGAGGGGAAAATGATGAATGCATGTCACTAAAACACCGGACTTTAGCATTGTAACGTTCATTTGCTGAAGTGCAAAATAATGTAAACAGACAATGGGATCAACCCGGTTCCGCAAAGAAAAAAGGGATTAACCCTGGGCCTTAGTAATAGAATATGCTTAAGCTGGGTTTGGATCTTTGATTTTGGAAAAACTTACAAGAGGGATCCAAATGCATAAATGAGATCCAAATGCATCAAATTTAATTTTTCTCCAAGCGAAAATTTAATTTCTTTCTTATCCCTTCATTTTCTTCCCTCTCCACAAATCTTGCCATAAATGAGAGATCGAAATGCTGCCTTACCATAATTGGCTCCACATAAGAGGTATAGAAAGAACACAATAAGATTCTAAACCATGTGATGTGTGTTATCCCTTTGTAATGGGTAAAAACTTCTATATTGGATAGCAATTAGCAATCACTAGCACCAACAGTCCAAGTGATCATTTAAAGAATGCCGTTTTATTGTTTGGGGATGTGTAGCATACAGGCCTTGGCCTTTTGAGGATAACAAGATCCACCACCCATTTAGAGGTTTTGAATATATAATTTCACACATTGAATTACGACAATGCCAGTCATTAGTGACATCACAAATGAGTTAGCTCATCAGCTGTACCTCCATATTATAGCGGGACGAGAAATGAGTGAGCAAAATAGCTTTGTTTCGGATCCACTGAGCATGTTCTATGATCTGCAATTTGGGCAATTCATAATATCACAACAAACAAAATCATCATTAACCTGGCTACAAGATTTTGATGGACAATTACAACCTCACAAAAGAAGAAGGAGAAGGAGAAGAAAAGAAAAGAAAGAAAACCCTGTTTGCACAGGATCTCTCACACATTACGAATTTGAACAAATTGAGTATCTGCCAAATGGAGGTTTATAAAAGACAAAAGCATATTTTTCCTGATCCGTTTGCCTCATACCTCAAACAAATGAGTGTGGCCATGTTCACGTGCGTGCTCAATGCTGCAAACTTCATCCAGGAACGTTGCCTGTTAAAAGAATAGTGTTATTAAATAAAAATGTGATTTCACCAGTTAATGGATGGCAGCGTAACATCACGGAAGTTGTACTCAATGGGCATCTTTGATTATATCATAAAAGAAAAACAAATATGAGTCCATGAGCTATGTTTCTAAAATCCGTAGGACAAGACGAAGTTGTGTGCGCTCATGTGTGTGTGTATGGGTGGGTGGGGTTCGGGTGGGGGGATATTTTCAGTATACTTGCTTTGCAACATGAAATTATCCAATATGAATAGATGAGCAAATACTCCTGTAGTCCTGGTACAAAGAAGTTACGTTTAGATAGAGGTGCCATTTTACTCCACAATTTTGGCCAACAATAGTTGACACACTGATACTCGGACCTTCTTCGTTGGAAACAGGTGCCTGTATGACAAGACATGCACTTTGACCCGAAAAACACCAACATTATGCATTATACAAGTGAAGCAAACACCAACATTATGCATGAAGACAAGATACTACCTCAGTTATAAGAACTTTTGCCCTCAAGGCATCAGCACTCCGGGGATCAAGAAAAAAATCCGACATTGTATCTCCAGTAAAGGCCACCTCTGGACACAATATAGCATCTGTGATCTAGAAGAGAAGTTGAAGTGAGCCAAGCATAGAATGATTGTGAACATAACGGAAACTATTTTGCAATACAAACCTCAACTCCAGATTTCTTCAACTTCTCAATTTCTTTTCCGTTCAAATGCATGTACTTCTTCCTCAACTTTTTTCTGACCGAGTAAATAACATAGCCCTGAACAAATTAAGCATGCAGCTTGAATGGTGACCAATACCATGACGAAAACCAAGTGAATTTGTAAACATAAATTGTAACTTCCTATCTAATAGGAACCTCCATATCCAAATCCCAGCCAAAGATCAAGCTTTTGTTTGGGGACATCCGCCAGAAAAAATTGAGGCAAAATTTGTGCTCTACTTCGTAGGAAAGTGGATTTAGCACTACAAAGTAACAATTTAATAAAGCCAAGAGTCCTAAATCAATACTCCCAAAGTTTTAAGCCTTTATCTTTCTGGTGCTAATATCAGGAACCAAAAGGCTTGAATATCATTGATTGTTGGATCTCAACATCTTGATAAAGAGTTCTACGCAGAAAACAGTAGTGACATGGTAAGTCTTATAGAGTTCTTAAGAACTACAATGCTGACTTTTCTTATTCAGATACATTTTAACACAATTTGAGGGAGACATACCTGGCTGGGAATGACATGGTAAGTTTTAAATGGTCGCACAACAAGGTCATTCCGCATTTCATAAGTTTCTCCTATGTAGACATTTGAAAAAAGACAATCCACATTAACACCTATGAAACTCATCAACCAAAAAATTGCTAACACTATCAAATACCCAACACTACATACCTACATCTAATGCCACCAATTCAAGGTTCAGTTCCACCTGACTCATGTTCCTGTGAATGTCAAGTAACTTCTCCACATCCTCTTTAATGCAAGGAGGCACAAACACCGTTGGAGGTTTTAAGTTGTACAAAGCACGAGTTGCTATGTACATTGGGAGCCCACCCTGCATCAGAAGTAGCTCCGAGGTCAACTTACTTGTACATTCTGACTTGAGTTTAATGAGTCATCTATGAATGAAACAGTAACAACTTAAAAAGTTGAAAACTATCCTTTTTCATGCATAAACATTTAGCCAAAATAGAACACGATCGTATAGTGAAGTGTGTCGTCTTTTCAAGCCATAAAATAATAATAATAATTGGACTTCATGATTCAATGAGCGTAGCGGAACTGTAAATCCGAGTATTTATAACTGATTACAAACACCCATTTGTTGGTAACTTCAAATTTACAAGTGCGGCTATCTCATCTCAGCACGTATCATCTTGGTGGTACAATCAATATCAAACACTGCACAAACATTTCAAATTCGTCCTGGGTGCACACAAAATTACTTAAAAAAAAGAAGAAGAGAGAGCTAAAATTATGATGTGCGTGATTATTAGCCATTAAGAATCAAGATCCACAATGTATGTAGCAACTCTTACTCTCAAACTTTAATTGAAACTTTGAACCAACAGTATAACGTTGGGATTTAAGTAAGTTAAAGTATACAAAGTGCTGGAATAGTAGAGAACTACAATAGGTGTTCACTTATTTTTGTCCAAAAAATGTTGTATTATTCAAACTCAACCGGTGATTGAAACATTCAAACAAAATTACAAGGGAAAGCCTATCCAAAACATATGCACTTTTCTATTTTACCACAATAGTTTATAAATAGTATCTTCATAAGAAAAACAGCACCACAAAAGCCTCACGCCAAAATATAATGATTCATAACAGACATAAAACCTTGTAACTACGTCGGGATCCACTTTTGCATCCGGTTCACACTTTCATAACACTACGAAGTCTGTACCTTTGCCAAGGTACATTTGTGTTCATAACTTTTCCCAAATCACAAACTTCCTTTTTTTTTTTTTTGATAATTGGGTGTCCAGTCCAGCTTACTTGCACCTCAACTGATCTACATTTTCGATTCAGCTAGTCCTAATCTCAACTAATCCCGGAGCCCGGAAGTTTACAACTGGGCAAAACTCCAGTGACCTCCAGGTATGGAACAATTAGCCTTTGTGAGATTCAACCTTCCCACCTCTAGGAGGGCAACCCCTTTAGTTGTTGTCTCATACCACTCGGCCAAACACCTTGGAGTTTTCCCATATTACGAACTTTCTCGACTCCACTCCTGGAGACAAAGTGGGTGTTTTGTGCAGCAAAATATACCATCAACTCTCTCAATTTTGTACTATCTAATCTTTGACTCATAAGCAGAAAGTACAATACATAGCAAACAGGTAGGCACAACTTTTGCAGTAACTAAACAATTATACTGGGAAATTTCCATAATTATCGAAAACTATAGGGACCTTACAATATGATCAAGATGAGCATGGGTGATGAACAAGAAATTCTGATGAACAGCCCTAGACAGGCACCTCCCAATGTCAAACACGGCCTTCAATTCCGGCACAATAACGCAAGTCTCGTGGCCACCAAGCGAAACCCCCTCGACCGAATACCCTTCCAAACCGAGCCCTTTACGGTTGACCTCGGCCCGAGCTTTCCTGTACTCTTCGTCTTCGATTGCTCGGCCGATTGCGGACAGGAACCCAGTACTTTTTAGGGCGTTCAGAGGCCCGGTTTGGGTCATCTTTACGCGGGTGAGCTTTGGTCTTTGAGGTGGGGAAAGAGATGGTAAGGCTGAGGTCGTTGAAATGGGCGTGGATGGGTGCATGATTCGGGGTGGGAAGGTCACATATGGTCTGAGAGAGAGAGAGAGAGAGAGAGAGAGAGAGTAGGGGGTTTTACTGAGGGGTTTTTTTTGGAGTTTGTCTAATCCCAGCTGTGGAATGTGGATATGTCTCACGCAACGCTGACGATTGACGAGCAGGTGATAGGGGGCAAAAGGGAGGACAAAGCGTGTCTTCTAGTAGCGGTTCTGAATTTCCCTCCACGCTTCCTAACGCCCTGGGTGGAAGGAAATATAGTACAAGGAAAGTTTATGCAAATGATTTTGTCACTTAAGTTTTGACGATGACACTCCAAAATTTATTTTTTAGTTAAAAAATTAATTTTGGAGTGTCATCGTCAAAACTTAAAGTGACAAAATCATTTGCATAAACTTTCCTTATACTATAAAAAATAAATTTTGGAGTGTCATCATCAAAAGTCGGAGTCCTAAAATCATTTTCCAAAAGTTTATTGTTAATAATGAACCTTTGTTTGATTATTTTCTTCTCTTTCTCCTCTCAAACCAAACAAAAGAGGGATTTTTTTTTGTTTTTTCCTTTCCCTTTCTTTCCATAGGTACCAAACTTTTTTTGGTTTAGTATTTTTATGGTTTTGTATTGAATTTTTGTTATATTGTTGTCATATATATTTTTTGGATTAATCATTCTTTCTTTCACGAGGAGAATCTCAATGATAAGACTCTAAACGTAAAGAATATGACAAAAAATCGTTAAAGTCGATTTTTTTTTGAAAATAATATTTTTTTATTGTTGTACTACATGGTGTGCGCAAACTAGACCGAACATCCGCTTATCAAAAAATAGGATGAACGTAGCTGAGTGTGTGTTTGCCAAAAAATTATTTTGACAGATTTTAGCTTTAGCTTCTAAAAATTAATTTCGAATGTTTGTCAAAAATTTTACAAACTGTTTTTGAGAATCTACACATTCTAAAAACTTGAAAAAGAAATTCTCAAAATTTGAAAGTTGGGTTTGGGTGGCTTTTGAAATAAAATTCTTATAATCTCATAACTGCAACAAACAGATTTTTCAACTTTTATTAATATTCGAAATCTGAAATCTGGGCAAAATTTGAAGCCAAAATCTAAAATTTGTATCTACACCTATTGCAAAACACGCCCTAGCTGGCCGCACAAATTGCCAGCAGAAGATGGCGGATGGACTAGTTAAAATAGAAAATCGAGAAGTATCAAGCTGATAAAAGTAAAAGTGTTAGGAAGCAATTGAACACTGTTAAAACCACAGGGACCAACAGTTTGATTCAACTAACCAGTCCTTAAAAATACATACTGTACATCATTTAGTTGCCTTTTTCGGCTGAAAGTTCTTCGATTCTATTTCTGACCCGAAAACATGGCTTTGCAGACCGGGGTTGCGGCCTCCAAAGTTCTAATCCTCGTCGGAGGAGTCGGAGCTGGTAACTTCTCTATACGCATACATATACATCCATACGTATATAGATACAGATATAGATATACCCAGTACATATATATCATTGGCTTACCTCAACTTTCAGTTCATTGGATTCTGTGCTATTGCCTTCTTTGATTTGACTCAATAACCCATATACCCAATTCATTCATACCCATGAACCTTTATGAATCTTAAATGTTTTTGATCTACTGTAAAGTTTTTTATTTTTTGTTTTTGTGATTCTGTTTGGTTCTAGGATTGAGTTTTAGTTATCATGCGTGGTGATGCTGTTGCCAAATCCATGAATTGGAAATAGATGAATTTTCCCTTTTTAATTCGCTAAAAAAATCTTGACTTGGGGGCACTTTTTTAACTTCTCAATGATTTACCATGGTCCATGGCAAAAGAGCCAACCGGGTAAGTTGTAATCTTGTAGGCATGATTGTAATAAGATGGGTCCTGGTTAATTGTAAGTTTGGAAAAAAACGCTTTTGAGTATGCTAATGCCATTGTGTAAATGTATTTAATGGCAAAGGGTACGAGGGTGTGAGAAGTTCGTATAGTTATTTGTTCGGCTTCGCAACGTATTGCAGTCAAAAGTAAGAGATAAACACCCTGCCTATTTATAATCTTGTGCACCACTCAGTTAACAAGTTAATAACTCATAGTTCATGGAATGCCTGAAAGAAATTTAAACACTCAATCATTTGAACGTGTAAAGTTGTTAACATCTACACCAAATTATTCCAAAGAATCCAATCTAACGACAATAAAAGGATGATGGCTCCTCTTTCCGGAAAATAGACGGCCTGGCGCTACCGCTTCTCTGGTTGCTAGCAATGAGTGCTACAAATGAAGCAAGCAATTGGTTTTTATGGGCTCAATGACTGGATTTGCAATTGGACTTTCAATTCAATGGAGGCTACAGATTAGTTCGCAGATTGGGGGTAGTTGAGGCACGCGCTAGGAAAGAGATGTATGGGATTAATTCATTGCACTTTGATACCCTAAGTAGAAAACCATTTATAACCAACCTTGCTCAATAAAGACTATCTATCATTTGTTCACATGTTCAACAAGAAAAAAGTTCACATGTGGAAAAATATTTGATATAACAATTTAAATATCTAAGCAACAAAGCGTTAGCGGAGAGGAATGAAGCTTCAGTGGCAATGCTGATAATGCAAAGCGATAGTGAAGCGTCATTCTCATAGTGGGGCGTTCGAGTTAGTGAACGCTGTAGCGCCGAAGCCCTATGAGCTATAATGCTGAACCAAGGATGCCATCAACATGCAGGTTGTCCTCTAGGCCTTCAATCTAAGTGAACAGTGATGCTGATCTTTCTTCCGCGAAATGCTACATATTTTGTGTTGCTTAGTCATCAGACACATCGCCCACTAAAGTCTGAACCATACTCTAGATTCACATTGTTCCAGTCCAGTGGATAATTCTCATCATCGTGTTGACCCATCATCACCATCTACCAAAGGAGAAAGTCAAAAAGGTTCCTAAAAACACTAGTGAAACTTACTTCCCTTGGTTCCAAAACTCTGAGTTCTGAAATATGTTGGAGATATTTTATGCCATTTCTTTGCTAATTAGAATCTAATCTCCTCCATTATGGAGGGGCCGCAAGCAGTTGCAATCCATCTTCAACTTGCAAAATTGACCGGAGTTGGGAATTATGCGAATCTAGTTTCACATGGATGCTTCAATTCCGTTTGTTTGTGTATTCTGTCGTCTTCGACAAAATAATGGCATTCAAGGATACTTTCCAGTTTCCAACTATCATGGCCCTGCTGACTCATAGTTTGTTGCATTTTCATTCAACATGAGCAGTTCCAATATCTTTAATTACTGAAGACTTAATTTCTCCAAGATAAAGACCCGTTTTCTTCTCTAGAAGTTTCAAACGCATTCGTGGATAAAGCTCCTTTACGAGAATATGCAATAATTATGATAATTCCACACTGCTTTATATTACTCCAAATAACAGACTTGTGTGTGCAACCTGTCTCAGCCAAGTCATCTTAACCTGTGCAGTACATGCCTCAACCTGGATTTTACCACGGGAACTAATTTTGCACAATAAGTTGCTGAACTTAGTAACTCTTAGTTGGTTGTAGCAGGCTGCTTTATTTAGTTGGTTGTAGCACTGCTCATATCAATTCTGCTTTGTCAGGAGTTGCTTCTGTTTGTATGACTTTGTTTGTGTTGTTCGTACCCGAAACGTAGGAAATTGTTTTGTTTTCTTCTAGTTTACATCTATCTTCACCTGTTTCGAATTGCCATATAGGTCTAGCTGGTACAATTGTTTTGAAGAGCGGGCGCTTGTCTGATCTAATATCGCAGCTTCAGGAGCTAATAAGCGGTGTCAATGAAGCTGAGATCTCACCTGATAAGTATGATAGTGCACTTCTTGCCACACAGGTATTACTCATATCTAGGTGTTGTTTCATTTAGTAATCATTTCTTGGGGCTTGCGGGTGGTTGGAGGTACTTGGGTTTACCCTGCAGAGGGGGGTCGAAGGCAGCCTTCGAGGGCTTCCTGGTTATCCAGAAAACCACAAATATTAATACGTCAAAGACACTGTTCGGTTGTATAATTGAGAAAATAACTTGGCATATTGTCCGAGACACAAGGTTTTGTAGTTTTTCTCAAAGTTTTTGAACTTAAATTTACCAGCGCTTTTCATTTTTCATCAAGTTAGTGAATGCAATTATTATTCAGTTATAAAACTTTACTTTCTTTTGTCTTCAGATCCGTCATTTGGCACAAGAAATCAGGGAGTTAACAACATCCCGCCCTATAACCATATATAATGGCAACTCTACTTCTGGCGGTACGTTGATTTATAATCTTTTGTGTTGTACATGTAAAGGGCTCTCTTCTAAGATCTCAACAACTACTTCATTATAGCTTGTTAATTATTAGGATTTTTGGAAATGTCTCCCTTTGAGGAAATGGTGGTTGATGGTGTTCTCCAATTGAGTGCCTTTGAGGGCATTTTGTTTCCTTAATTGGAGTACCAGAAGATTAAGCAATGGGTATATCAATTTCTTTGGCAAGTACGTTAAAGATATTGACTGATTAAAATTACGTACGTTGCCATGTTATACCGTAACTTGGTTTTTGAGCTCACTATTCAACATTTTAGCAGGAAATGTGATTCAAGAAAATGAGTAATAATTTTCGAGATGGAGAGTTTTTGTTCAGAACTGGGCTGTGATTTCTGATGAATTCATTTGTACATTGTATGACCCGGATATTTGGGCCAGATATTGGGTGTAAAACCTCCACGACTTCTTTTCTGTTCCCTGTCTACCTTCCTATGAAATTTGGGAACGAATACCTGCGGCTGTGGTGGTCTTATCTTCTGTTTCCAATGCTTAAGCTTCCTCAAGTATTCTTGTTTCTATTTTTTGTGAAGAAGCACGTGTAGTAAGCTGGATAATTTATCAAATATGCAACCCCTTGAAAAGTTTGCTGTTTCTCTGCCATAGTATTCGGGCTCTAGGTGCGCACTAACTTTAACTACATCTTGATTCCAAAAATCCACAAGTTATGGTCCTTGGTGTGTGTAGGAGTGCACAAACTTAGCAATACCTTGATTCCAAAAGTCTAAGGTTGTATTCCTGAAGCAAACCTTCAAATGTCCCAGACCCAGTAGATCTCAAATTCCTGATACTGGCAATGACCAGCTTTTATATTGATCGACTGGTCGTTGACGTGCATGGTGATGCTACTTTTTATTACAATGCTTCAGACTTGCCACTATGTGCTGAAGTCGAACCACAATAAACCTGCAATTTAAAAAGTAAAATTGGTGGTGGAGATCTATCCTAACCGACCGAGAAAATTCTTGTTGTAAAATTTTGAGCCTACATGAAAGTTTGTCCTCAAAAGGTTTTATGTACTCCTTTAAAGTTCAAAGCAACTTTTAGCTGCTCAAATGTCAACAGTTTCCAAGGTAAACCAAAGATTTTCTTTCTTTGGTGCGGAAGCGCAGGATGCGCATTCCACCAAATCGTAGGTTCTTAATAAAATCATAGTTAATTGCATTGATGGAGTAGTCCTCTTTAAGGATCTTCATGAATCTAAAATGCTCTCATGTTTTTCTGCATGCGTGCAGGGAGTTCTGCTTCTTACTTGCTGCCAGCTGCAGCACTTGGAGCAATGGGATATTGTTACATGTGGTGGAAGGCAAGAATTATTGTTGGCCTTAGAAGCCTTTAGATTTTTTTTTTTTCCCCGTAAAACTTTCAATTCCTTTTCATTTTTTTTTTCACCATGGGTGTCTTGTAAATATCTTTCCTTCACAACACAGGGCTGGTCACTATCTGATGTTATGTTTGTAACAAAGCATAATATGACAAATGCTGTTGCAACTGTGTCAAAACAGTTAGAGCATGTATCTGAAGCATTAGCTGTAAGTATCAGAGTTATTTGTGCAAATGTATAATGCGCGATTTCGCTGTAGTCTGAATCATGGTATTTGCTATGCTGCTGATTTTGGCTTTAACAATGATTACACAGTCAACGAAGAGGCATTTAACGAAGAAGCTGGAAAACTTGGATTGGAAGTTGGATGAGCAGAAGGAAATATCTAAGCTCATTACAAATGATGTAGGTGACATTGTTTATGGTTCAGATTTAGATACACGAGGGCTTGTAATTAACATGTGTTGACATCCTGTCCACACAAGCTAGAGGGTCTTATTATCAAGTGCCACATAGTTTTGTTCCACTTTCCCTTAGTTGATCTTGATCCATTAAGATTGATAGAGCATTAGCTTGGCTATCATTGCACTAACCCACTAAGAGCATCACTTGGCTTAGAATTTGAGATATGTTTTGGACCTCCCAAATGCATGAAAGATTGAAGAAGAAGAAGGAAGTCACATATCCCTTTCTCCAAATCCCTCTTTCATAACCAAAAAAGAATAGTGAAAATTTGGCTCCTTACTATTTGTAGAAAAAGATGAAGGAACTACCGTGGTGTACAGGACCATAATTAAGAGATATATAGTTAATCAAAAGATAATCAGGTTGTCAATTTTATGTGGAATGTGAATATAGGTAAACTATTGGTAGCTAAATTGGAACCGGTTTGTCGCGTGCTGAGATTTCTTCTATTAATTCATCCACATCAATCTCTGCCAAATCTCTGCCAACCAGGATGGTGTTTGCATTTGGTGGAATTCAAGTGATGGTGACATTGACATATAAAGTTGTGCTATGGTCATTGCCTCTTAGGTTTCCTAGCTATTACCATATGTATATTCATTTAGAATTTGCTTGTCTGCAGGTAAGCGAGGCGAAGTCAAATCTTAATCAAATTGGCTATGATATTGATATAATCAATCAGATGTTGTCTGGGTTGGTGAGTTATTAGGATTTTTATATTAAGCCTGAGTCGCAAAAATTTGACTGTAATGGTATGATGGCTATTTCACTGATGTTGTAATTGTTGATCACAGGAAGGAAAGATTGAACTTCTTGAGAGCAAACAGGTTGGTTGGTTACTATCATCTGGTTCAATAAGAACCGTGATGACTTTCATGTACTCTATTTGGCTAATGTTTGGGTGCTTCTTTATTTTCTACTTCACACAGGACATGACTAATGCTGGTCTGTGGTATCTTTGCCAATTTGCCGGAGGTGCCAAAGATGAGATGAATACTAAACTTTTTCAGGTTCGGTATTTTGCTACATGCTTGCACTTTATATGCCTTGGTGCCTTAATGAGGATTCTTTGTGCCAAGACAAGTTAGCTTTGCAGTTGTGTTCAAATCCATTGATAATCCAAACATGTATTTAGGCGAAAATAAAATCAGCATTAAGGGATGTTTGCAAGAGTAGTGTTCACATCTGAAACATGACCCAATGCATAACGTATCTGGGATGTTGAGCATTTCGGGTAGCATTTGCTCAAACACTCTAGTCAATCAGTGTTCTCTCCATCATTTCCTTGCCCAATAACGTATATACAACTTCACTGTTGTCTATGGGCCTCCAAGTGACCTTGCATCTGGTAGCGACATCACCTTCGTCTTATCTTAGCTAATTCGTTAGAAGAGTAGGAGTTTCTATCAAGATTTTTGGAAGAGGAAGAATACTAAAAACAAGAATAGGGAAGGAGAGTATTTGTATTATACTTGAACTCAAACATTTTCTTGGCTTGGTACAAAATGGCTAGAACCCATCCCAGTACAAAGATATTTTCATACAAGATAAACTTTAAGGTAATTCTAGAATTATACATGTGATTAATTTTCACAAAAAATTCTAGGTATTTCACAAGGATATTCTAAAGCTTCTAGAGTTAGATATGTTGAGAATTAGCACTTGCTCTCCATGGTTCAAAAATATTCTAGAGATTCTAGAGAAGTTCGGAAGATTCGAGATTGTTTTGGAACATTTGAGAATATTCTAGAAACATGTAGAATAGTGGAGAAAGTTCTAGAACGTGGGAGAACCTAGAGTGATCTGGAAGAGTCATGAAGACTCCGGAAGGATCAAGCACCTCACGCCATTTTCTAAATATATGTAGAGAATTCTAGAACATTAGGATAGATAAGAACATGAAATAAAAATCTAGAATGTTGTATACTAGTATAAATAGGTGAGCTTGGATTCTTATTGAGGTGGTGGTGACATAACCTCTATTTGGTGGGGTAAAGAACCCCAAAGTGGGGTATTACCATCCAAGTGTGAGTGAGTACAATTAAGTATATGTACAATCAATTGGACTTGTTTGGACTTAACTTTCTTGTGCCGAAATACTAAATTTAATTTATGCTTCAACAACGTTAATCATAATTAATATACAATTAAAAAATAAATACACCTAATAACACCAACAAACTATGCTTCCATTTAAAAAAAAAGAATTTAAAATGCAAAATTTCAAGTCCCTTAACTAGGGCCTATTACATTAAGACTTTCTGTTCCCTTTGTTAGGGAGAGAGAAATCAGGCAAAATACAATCGTAAGTATGGTTATTTCTTCTATAAAAGCCTACATTGAGGTTGAATTTCTATCAAATGGCTTGAAAGATGCCATAATTAGATCAAACGGCTTAGATTAATGCATTTGGGGTTCCGCTTCTTGAAATAAGGTCCGACTTTTTCCCAATAAGTAATTGTACGATACATACCGAATTAGGATACGTGTATAAATTGTAGGATATGCGGTCGTATTATAGAATTAATATACAAAAAGGATACATGGGGGGATACGTATCGTTCTCCGTAGGAGATGATACAAATCGTTAGATACGTATCATGTATCGTAGGTTTTTAACAACTATGGACTCCACAGACCCTTGATCTCCAATCAGGTATGGTAAAGGGCAGGAATATATAAAAACGAAGCCAATACATAAGGAGATTTATACTTGTAAAAATAATTTAAAACCTTTCGAGTATGAGGTTTTAAATTATTTCCATGTGAATGCATGAGTAAATGGAGTTAAAATGTATCGAAAGCTTTTGTCTGAATGTCAGAGTGTAGGAGCAACTAGGGAATTATGTTAGATTTCTTTAAGGATTTTGAACTGACCTCTGGGGATGTGAAATGTTAAGCGTACTTCCTAAACTGTTGACTTTAGATATTTTTTTCGTAATAGAAAGCTTGTATAGTGGTGATTTATATTAGAGGGAGAAAAAGTTGCTACCCAAAATTAGGACCTTGTGAGATATCATTTTCTGGCACTAGTTTGATCATAAATCTTCCACATAATTACGACTGTGTATGAAAATTGGTAGTAATTTCATTTTTGTTTCCTGAAAACTCTGTGGGGGCGAGCATTTAGCTTGTAATGGACTTGCATCGAAGTTATTTATAACTAATAAGTTAGTTTCGTTCTTTTAATCGGACAGGATGTTGGTGCAAAGTTAACAGACTCTTCAGTGAAATATGAAGAGCAATCACTGAAGGTATGTCGAGTGCTATAGATTCATTTTCTTTCTGGAATTCGGATGCGTTTCACAGCTAACACTGTGCAACGATGATTTTTCAGGGGCTTCAGTTCCTTACGGAATCCAATGAGCCAAATGCGATAGAGAAATCAACAATAAACTCGCGGAAGATCGATGCTAGTGACATTCCTGCCAAAAGTGTCTCAACTACCAAAACAAGAATCCACAGATCTTATCCAGTTGGAATTTCTTGGACACGAGACATCTTCGGCCCAGGCTTGTGATTTTTTTTGCACAATTTATTTAGTATATAAAAATGATGATTGATTCTTGGAGTGGCCTCCATTCATTTCTTGTTCCTTTCTCAAACAATAAGGGTTTCAAAATTATCTTATGAATGGTAAGAAAGGGGATGCCATTGCCGATTCGTCTCGTCTAGATTTTAAGATGGTCTCGGATTTTCAGCTGATAAGTGTCATCTGTTGTATCGATAGTTTCATTGTTAGAAATTCCAAATAATGTGCTATGGCCTTGATTTCGGTGGTGTATTGAAGAGAGTGCTTTAGCAGAATGAGTTTCTTTATTTGGGGACTTTATCAATTGCCACACCTATCTTTGTTTTAATCTGTGTGAACCCTTCATAAATTCATTATCTATATTGTGGTTTTAGAGTAATTGCAAGATGGATGGAATATTGAAATAGTTTAAAAGTTAATCCTGATCCGCTAAGAAAAGTAAGTACTTATTTTTTGAATTTAATATGATGTATTGTAAGAGAATGATTTGTCTCGTAAAACAAGAAATAAGTACTAAAAAAAATAGGAACCTTAGCGGAACGGGGCCAATTTGCAGCCCTAAGCTTTTCAAGGTAAGTGAGATTTATGGTGAGTTGGGTTATGGATGTGTGAAGAAACTTGTGGAGGGAGAAAAAGAGAAAACAATACAGCCACAATGAATCTGGTCCAATCTTCAAATCCCATTTTTACCCCAAAACCTGATGGTACCGTGGAAATCTCTTTTCCAAAAGACACCCCTGCCTCATCGTCAACCCATCCTGTAATTTTCCCTTCGAAAATTCACATGTTTGTTGACTGTTCTCGACCTGATCCTCCAATTCAATATTTCAAACCCAATGGTCTCCCAGTCTACTATTTCAGAAACCCAGAAACAGGTCATTGTTACTTTGATGCCTGTGATTGTGATGACTGTTATGAAGAAAGTCTTCGTTTAGTAACTCCTCCAGCCACATATAGCCTCTCAGCTTGACCATTTTCCAGATGAAAATCTCACAGTCAAACAAGTTCAACAGTTCCTTGGAATTGTTAACTATATGGCTGATTTCATCCCCAACCTTGCCCAATACCGTACACCTCTTTCAGCTCTCCTAAAGAAAAACCCTCCA